>VDFB02271358.1:409656033-409701347 GCA_007258455.2 Sequoia sempervirens | reverse complement strand
GCTCACAAAAGACTAGTAATACCAAGGCTTTGATACCATGAAAGGAAAAATAAATGAGCAATGTAAAGTACTAATTAATGAGCATTTTTTGAAGGAGAGAGATTACCAAGCAATAGAGAAGCCAATACCAAGCACCACCAAATGCGAAGGAGACACAAGAATTTGATAAGGGGAAAAACAAGAAAAAAACCCCAATATTATGAATGGAGGCAAAATGCCTAAGAATGATACAAAGAGAGAGAGAGAGAGAGAGAGCACTTAAGCCTTAAGCTTGCTTGCTTGAATATGAAGAATTATAGGAGAGACACCTCAATAAATAGAGGTGAGAAGAGGACTTAGAATTTAACTCATAACTCAATGAATGCCACCATTCATCTATTGTGTGTAATGTGTCAAGATCCTCTTAAGGAGGTGGCTACAAATATTCTTTAATAAAAGAATTAAAAATAAAATGGTTCATCCTTACACATGTGCGAGAAAACAAAAGACTTGTAGGGATTCCTTTGGAATGTTCCTACAAGTCAATAAAAATTTACAATTCAAGAATAACCTTTACCAAGTAAAGATTAATATTCTAACATGGGATTTCAAATGATAGCTCCAAGCCGCCACTATGGTTTTGTATTTATTAAAAAAATTGTACCCTAGTTTTGTATTCCACTATATGGTAAAGTACAAGTCGATAGTTCAAAAATTTAATAAAAAATATATTACATAATATGTTCAATCTAACCCATCAGAATAGCCCAAAATGGCTTTTAGAATCCATAGGTCTTGCCTACCATGTTGAAGTATGTTGGGGAATTGGGAGCTATGAATATATGGAAATGTACCTATCCTGATTACCAACTAGAATTATACAAAATATAAGGGGTAGTAAATATGGTACCACCCTCTTCAGGTAGCTCTAAGGCACTAGCATAGCACAAAGTAAAATTGAAAGTCCACAGTTCCTCTTTGAGGCCTTCTATCAAAATAGAGTATGGGAATTCAATAGATTTGAATAAAAATAAGATTAAAATACTTATGTGGCCAAACTCTTTGTGAAATAACTTATCTCCATTAGAGCTCCTCAACCTAGTTCAAAAATTGGCTCAAAAGCTAGGCGAAACATAGAAAAAGGAAAGTGGGTGTTCAATATGGAATGATTAAAAGGTGTGTGATCTAAAAGTTTAAAAACAGTTACACTTTCCCAAATTTTATTAGAAAAAAGAGATCTCCAAGGGATAGGTTTGACTTTGGACCTCAAGGAGAGCCAACCCTATTTTGGGATCTATTTTTTTCTTATGACATAAATAACTAATTTTCAATGTTTTGGAATTATTTAAAGTGCATTAATTAACTAAATTATATGACCTAACACTTGAAATGAAAAATACCATGATAACAAAAATGGAAATGATAATTTGTAGGTAGATCTAGGAAGGGCATAAAATAGTAAACCTTTCCAAAAAAGTGGGTTTTAGGGCCTATAGCAAGACTCATTCACCCAAAGGTGAATGGGTCTGTCTACAAGGTGAAACATAAGAAAAAGGGGGAGAGATGACCTAGGGTGGAGATCTTAAAAATGGGAATGTGTGATGAGGGACCTATTTCCAATGCAAAAGGGGGTCTCCACCTAATAAAAAATTCACCTTTTCCATGCTCATTAGGAAGAGGTATAGTACCGTGCAAATGATTGGAATTGACTTACAAACCTTAAGGTGAGTCAACTTCAAGTTTTGGAACAATATTTTTCCTTGAATTCCTTATGACAAAAAAGTGAAAATATGATTGGAAGAAAATTTTGGGAGAAGAATAAAAGTGCATTGGAAATATAATATCTGAGATATATATGACTTGAAATGTGAAGTATTATGATAACACTATCAGAAACAACAATCAACCGAAAGATATGAGAAGGTTAAGATTGTTTGTACCCAACTTCAAAAATGTCATAAAGCATCCTTGTGGGACTCATTAACCCAAGCAAATATGTTCTTGAATCTTTTTTTGAAAATTCTTTTTGTAGTCCTTTTATGTTGATTATAAGGCTCTAATTTCTCTAGGTTTTATTGCTGGCAGGTTGAAAATAAATTTTAAATGTGAGCTTCTATGTCTTGATAACTTTAATGACAACTTTGAAAACTTTGCAAAATTGTAATTTTCATCCATTTTCACTTCTTCACTTGCAAATATGCACACACAAAGAGAGGAGAAAAATGTTTTTTTTGGTGGATAAGGGTTTTACTTGGTCAAACCCTATTTTGGTAATTAAACCTTGATAAAGAAATAATAATAAAGTGAAGGAAATGATGAATGAACAAAGCTTGTTGCAACTCACCAAACCCTTTAATGGCCACCCTTAGAGGAGTGAAGTCTAACACATCTCTCTAATGATTGGATCTTGCATTAAAAGGCTTAATTGATAATGGATATTGATGCTTGAATGCTTGAAACCTACATCACAATGTTAGCTCCAAAAACATGCATGAATACAAATAACTTTGAGATCACTATAAGATCTTGATTTTTTGTTGTAGATGACTAATAAATCTAATCTTCAATGCTCAAGTGACAATATTTTTTCTCTTTTGAATTTTTTTTAATGCTAGATATTTTGAATTGATAAATTACTATATTTATAGGTATTTTTCTAATTTGCTCACAATAAAATTTAAAAGATGACAATTGTAACTTGAATTTGAATCATAAAAATGCCACCAAAAACATATTAAAATTTAAGTTTTGGAATCTGAAGGGGACCCATTCACCCTTGGGCGAATGGGTCCTAAGACTTAAATCTATGACATACAATTTCCAAGGTGTTTAATTTGATGTTTGCAATTTTTTAATAAATATTTCCCTTTTAGAAAGCAAAATTAATTAGGCTTTTAAATGTATAACTAGGTCAATTAGAGGATTAATTAAGTCCAATTTGATTAAGGGACTCAAAAATATTGCGAAAATATAAAGGTGTACATTTTTTCTACATTACATTTAGCCCCCACTTTAGTGAGAGTATGAGCCCTACGTTCAAACTAACACTAAGTAGACAAATATATGTCAAGAGGGGCCCAAGTGCACAAATTTTGATGAGATAGGACGACAAGGATTAAGGGGGTTGCACAAGCCCCCAAGATTCAATATCCCATGGAAAACCAACGTAAGAAAAAAGGGACACACATGAATGTATGATATCAAGCAACAAGACAAGATGCATAAAAATACACTGTCAAAACTAATGCAAAGAGGAAAGGAAGATGAACTAGCAAGTTACATTATGTAACATCCATCAAATACACTCATAAGGATGTAAAATCACTTATGCAACACATGGATCCATAGGTGAGAAAGTTGTGTTATGTTTCTAGTGGCCATGGAAAGTACACTCACAAGGGCTAGTGCAATCCAATTTACACTAGATAAGCCCACAAGAAAATGAGAAACATACACTAGGTTGGTATGAACCCACAAAAAAGGCGGTTGATGGGAAATTCATGCCAAGTCTATAGACTCCCATACACCAAGCATACCAGAAGTTATACTCCTTGATAACTTTGATAAGATGCCACAACCTAATCAATATGCTATGCTAATTCTACACTAAATTCAGCTTCTATGAACAAAGTGAAGCAAAAAATATCAAAACATTATTTCCAAAATGAAATAATGTCAATGTAATAATAATTCTTCCTAGGATATGTATGTTATCATCACTAAGAATGAATATGCAAACAATGAATGAGGGACAATATGCCTCATAATTAAAATGTCAGCATACTTGATATGTTGGTATTTTAATTTGAAAGAGAGAAATATGGGATCCTTGAAAATAATGCACACCTTAAAAAACTAGTCATCCTTTCCCCCCAATCATAGAGATAAAGAAAATCACCAAGAACTATCATGCTACTACCAAGATAAATATGGTTTCGCTTAAAATTGTACCACCATGAATGGAAATGAACCAAACACATAAAGTTGTATTGTGTAGGAGTGAATTTGTGCCCCTTGTGTAAATTCCCCTTTTACATTCCCTCACCCTAGAAAATGAAACTTGAAGCTGAAATTCCACATCACCCACCTGCCTTCTATCCACTTGGCATTTGTCTTGTGTTTCAGTGGGGGAATATTTTTCAAGGACACGAGCACAATATGGGAGTAAATGGTGACTCCCCAACACCCCCAAGAAGAGTTTCTAGACCAAAACCACATCCACAAAAGAGAGAATGGAAAGAAAGCTTGCTTCAACAATGCAAGATTGAATATTTGTTGAATATGATTTAATAAGCTTCAATATGATGCAAATATACAAGATATTCCTTGCTTATAAAGGCAAGGTACAGATGTAGGATTGGACAAGATCATGACAAGTGTCTTGATCCTATTACATGAAACACCTAACAAACTAACTACCTAGGAATCAAGCAATACTAGCTAGATAAGATAAGCTCTAGAAAAGGGTAAGTGCACAAATTTGAGTCCACAAAACATGGAAGTTTTTTTTCCTTAGCCAAAAAAGCATTGCAAAAATGGGATCTCGATTTTTATAAATAGGATCTCAATTTTTAAAAATCAAGATCCTATTTAGCTTCGGGATCCTGAGCCTAAATGTCAAATGGGATCCTGCTTTTTAAAACTTGGAATCCTATTTGTTAAAGGGCCTCGAACTGATAGGCATGGAACAAAATCTTGATTAGTAGAAATGGGATCCCAATTTATAAAAAAAATGGATCCCATTTTGTAATAATCGGGATCCAGTTTTGTAATGGTATTTATTTTTTAAAAATGAACAAAACTTCATTTTCACTATGCACAGGATCCCAATTTGGTGGGTGACAGTTACTACAAAACTAGCCTCCAGGTACACCTCCACCTCCACTTAGCATTTTTTGTTTTTTATTGAAATTCTTAATAGAAGAATAGATTTTAGCAAGTTTTTTTTAATTTATTTGACATTTTAATCATTTTATTTCTTGTAATAGTAGAAATGGGGAATTGTAGAAATAGATGAAAAAATGCAATGAAACCTAAAGATATTGAATGGAAAGGACAAAATGAACCTTGAATTGTACTTTAGAAACAAAATTTAGCTTTTGAAACCTAAATTGTTCAATCAAACCAAAAAAAATTGCATTTGAAAACCCTAATTGAAAGGAAACAAAAAAATTGCATTTCAAAACCCTAGAAATTGAAATGAACTAAAATAACTGCATTTGGAAACCCTAATTAAGCTTTTTGAAACCCTAAATTCAAATTAAAAAATGGATTTGAAAACCATAGTTTGAAATGAAGCAAAAAAATTGCATTACAAACCCTAATTGCTTATATTGAAACCCTAAATTGAATTGAAACAAAAAAAATGCTAAAATCCTAAATTGAAATTGAAGAAATCATTTTGATTTTGAAAACCCTAAATTTGAGCTTGAGCAAGAAAATTCATTTGTATTGTTTAAATGTTAAAATTTCATTTGCATTGTATGGAGAAAACAATATGTTAAACTTTACTTTCAATGTTAAATTATAATAAGATTAGAAAACAATATGCTAAAGAATAGTTACAATTCATAAATTTTATCAATGTCTGTTTGCAAATTTAGTTAGCAAATTCCTAAATCCAAGTGTACAATCCATTTCCAATCGCCACTTAATTAGATAATAATCAACATTCATTTCTATTTTATGTTTTTATCTCTCTTATTCATTCAAACATAGATTTTTGGGACCCAAATGCTACTCTAGCACTTCTAGGGTTTTCACCTAAAAGGAGAGAGATTAGGTCCAAAAATGCTTCTGGTTCACTCAAATTAGGATGTGTGTGATGTTGTATTATGTAAATGAACTTAAGTAAGTGTAAATGATTGATCTAAATAATTGAAAGCGAATGAAAAACTAAGATTTATGCTTTTCTTGAAAACACTGTGTGATATGTAGAAAGATATATATAGTGAACAAATTGCAATATTTAACTAAACAAAAGGCTATTTCTAAGAATGTGTGCACCTGGAAAGTTGTAGAGGACTAAATGACAGATTGGAAAACAAATGAAATCTACATGGAAGCTGACTGGGATTCATTTGCCACCTTGGGAAAATCAATCCCAAGCTAGGACTTTTCTACATAGAACCTATTTTCTAACAATCAGGGATTTGAAACAACATCTAACTCAAATTTGCATCTTTAGGTGGGTAAAATTCACCAAGCATGGAAAATCAGTCCACTTTCTAATTCCTACAAATTCAAAACTCAGATCTGCACCTTGACACCTCCACAACAAATTCTAATAGAAAACCAATTCCAAATCTCGAAAAATCCCTGCAAAATACCTTAAAAGAGTTGATGGGTATGTGTAGGATCATCATGGAAAAGATGGTCCCTTAAGTGGCGAAAAATTTAGAAAAATTAGAGTTAGAAAACTTGATGTAAAAATTTGAATAAGTTATCTATATTATTTCAAAAATATGTAAGAATAGAATCTGTAGAAAATTGAATGTAGTTTCTAAACTACTAGGTTTATTTAGAAAATAAAAAAATCTATTTGGTAAAAATTTGAAATTTCAATGTAGTAGTATATAAATTTTAGGGAAAAAATAAGAAGTAGGTGTCTTTCTAACCACCCTAACCACAATAAAATGATAATATTTTTTTATAATATTTTAGAAATAAGTAGAGGACTCATGTCTGGATGTGATGCATATTTTCTTGTAATTTTTTTCCAAGTAAATAATTAATTATAATTTTTTTTTACAAATGTAAAAAAAATATTAACACTTGTATGTCTGACCACCTTAACTATGTCAAAAATTCATGAAATTCATTTTTTCTTTTCTTAATCCTATATTATGTGAACCATAGAATGTGACTCATGTTTTGGATTCAAAAAATGTGATATTTTTTGAAATCTATAGTTTTTTTTCAATCAACCTATCAATCGGGACTTTAGTCATAATTCAAATAGAAAATGAATAATAATTATTTATTAAAATCAAAGTGAAGAATAATTTATATTGGTGGAAAGCTCAAAATATCCTTTAAAAACCCTTTTTATTTCATCAATTTTGGGTAAAAAAATATTCGTCAACCACATACCCCTACAAATACCCATCATATCGCCACTTTTTGGCCTATCATGATCCTGTACATACCCTGATCTAATGGGGGGTTTTCCTTGGTCAAACCCCTAGATAGGTAATTAAACATTGAATAGAGAAAAATATGCATAAACCCTAGCCTTAGATGCGTTAAAGACTAGGAAAGATTGAAACATGAAAGGGGTCCTATCCTATTGTTCTAGAATAAGACATGCAAGATTGATTGAAATGATGGAAGATCTCTACCATAGAAACCTTACAACACATAAAATATGAATATGAAATGACATGAAAATGTTAAATTAATACAATGCAAATTTTAATATGAAGATAGAGTGAAAATGGAAGATGGAATCAATAGGAAACCAAGTCCTTAGGCATGATTTGGTGGCTAGTTGCACCTCTTCACCCTAGATTTCTTCATGATTCCTCATAGGAATCCATCATCAAACCTTTGCGATATTATATCTTGACAAGATTAGTGAGCTTCAAGACCTACAAAAACCTTAGTTTGTTGTCCTAAAACTTCATTTTCTTATGATGCAACTTGTTGTTGAATGCTTTGCTTTGAAATTTCTCTTGAAGAATGATAATGTGATGACAAGAGATGATAAAATACTGTGTAAAATCACTTGAAATGCATATTTATAGGAAAAAACACATTATTTTCCCATTAATTAGACCTAAGAGGCTAACATTCACTGGAAATAAGAGTTAAATTAATTGAATTCCTAATTGATTTCGAATTTTCCCTCAAAGGGGACTCATTCACTAGCCTTGGTGAATGGGTCCCACTAGAGGGGACTCATTTTCCCAAGGTGGCAAATGGGTCCCACTAATACTATTTGAAGGTGGGTTGTCGAGGTATGATTTTATTCAATGATGTTTATCAGGTTTTATGTGATTTCACATGTGAAACAAGCCTCTAGATCAAAATTAATAGGTGTAAGGGGCCTATAAATGTTGTTTTAAAGGGGAAATTATTTAAAGGGACTTAAAAGTGATTCCAATTATGCATGAAATTGTCTCTTTTCTCAAGAGGGTCCAATTTTCTATGCCACAGTCTGCTATGTGCAGGATCATGATGGGCCAAAAAGTGGCAATATGATGAGTATGTGGTTGATGACTTTTTTTAACCCAAAATTGATGAAACGAAAAGGGTTTTTAAAGGAGATTCTTAGCTTTCCACTAATATAAATTATGCTTTAATTTGAATTTAATAAGTAATTATTATTCACTTTCTATTTGAATTATGACTAAAGTCCTGATTGAGAGGCTAATTGAAAAACATCTATAGCTTTCAAATGATATCACATTTTTTGAATCCAAAATATTTGTTACATTCTATGATTCATATACTATAGGATTAAAAAACTAAAATTTGAATTTCATGAAGTTTTGACCAAGTTAAGATGGTCAAACATACAAGTTTTTGTATTTTTTTTTAAGTTTGTAATAAAAATTCATAATTAATTATTTAAATGGAAAAAAACTACAAAAAAAATGCATCACATCAGAAAATGAGTCATCTACTTATATCTAAAATTTTATAAAAAAATATTATCATTTTACTATGGTTACAGTGGTCAGACAGACACCTAATTCTTATTTTTTCATTGAAATTTAAGTACTACTGCATTGAAATTTCATATTTTCTCCAAACAGATTTAAAAAAAAAAAAACCTAGGAGTTTAGAAACTACATTCAACTTGATATAGATTCTATTCTTACATATTTTTGAAATAATATAGATAACTTATTCAAATTTTTACGTGAAGTTGTCTAACTCTAATTTTTTTGAATTTTTTGCCACTTAAAGGCCTATTTTTTCCATGATGATCTTGCACATACCCAATCATGACTTGTTTCCATTTCTTTTTTTCATGTATTTTTTGTTATCTTTTGACAATCTTAACCCTCATTCTAGTCAATTAATTTTTAATTAGGCTTCTATTTTAGTCTAAAATCTTAATTTGCACTAGTTACCTAGACACAAATAATCTAAATATTTTTCTTTTCTTTCTTTTAGGTTCTTTCAATTCCAAACAATCCAAAATAAAATACTTGATTCAACATTAACTAATTCTATATTATACATTTTATATCATAAATTTCATTTAAGTGGGAAATATTAATGAAAAAAATGTTAAATAAAATAATCTTATATTCAATTAAAAAAATATCATGTTAAAATATACATCACACTCAATATTAATAATACATAATTATGTGTTTCTATTATTGAAATAGTCAATCTATTCAAAAATAAAAAAATATTCATAAACTAGGCACTAACTTGCAAGTCCATTATTCCAAGGGCCACCCAAACTTCACCCTAAGTTCCCTAAACCTTAAACCCTAAACTCTAATATCTAAACCATTAACACTAAATCATTCATTTTGTCCTAGGACCTTAAAATGAAATTTGGTTTACTTAGGAAACTCCACCAAATTTTATTCCCTTAAGCCATGTCATGTTGTCGTAGGACCTTACTACATAGATCCCCTTAAACCATCCTATTACCCTAAACCCTAAACTCTAAACTCTAAACTCTAAACTCTAAACCCTAAACCCTAAAGCCATAATTTTTTCCTAAGCCCTTAATAAAATTTTGTTTCCTTGGGAAATGTCACCAAATTTTATTCACTTGAGCCATCATTTTGTCCTATGACCTCACTAGACATAAATCCCCTTAAGCCATCCTATAACCCTAAATCATAAATCAATGTCTTGAGGGGTCCTAATATGAAATTTCTTAAGGGGATCAAAGAAGTTCTCAAAATTTGGTGTTCAAGTTTCCCAAGGCAGCCTAATTTAACAATAATAAGATCATGCAAGATTATAATATGAATGAGATTTCATGATCTAGGTTGGTTAGTTGAAACAAGAGCTATCTCAATCAACTGTTCCATAAGAAAATTTCTTCACTAACTTGCAATTCCATTATATTCTAAGGGACACCAAAACTTCACCCTAAGTTCCCTAAACCCTAAACCCTAAACTCTAAAATCTAAACCCTAAACACTAAAGCATTCATTTTGTCCTAGGACCTTAAAATGAAACTTGGTTGCCTTAGGCAACTCCACCAAATTTTATTCCCTTAAGCCATGTAATTTTTTTGTAGGATCTTACTACATAGATCCCATTAATCTATCCTATTACCATAAACCCTAAACTCTAAACTCTAAACCCTAAACCCTAAAGCCATTATTTTTTATTAGGCTCTTAATGAAATTTAGTTTCCTTGGGCAACTTCACCACATTTAATTCACTTGAGCCATGTCATTTTTTCGTAGGACCTCACTAGACATAGATCCAATTAAGCCATCCTATCACCCTAAACCATAAGTCGGTGTCTTAAGGGGTCCTAATATGACATTTCTTAAGGGGATCAAATAAGTTCTCAAAATATGGTGAAATTTCCCAAGGCAAACAAATTTAACAATAATAATATCATGCAAGATTATAATATGAATGAGATAAGCCATGATCTAGGTTGATCAATTTACAGTTTAGGGTGATAGGATGGCTTAAGGGGATCTATTTCTAGTAAGGTCCTAGGACAAACTGACATGACTCAAGTGAATAAAATTTGGTGAAGTTTCCTAGGACCCTAATGAAATTTGTTTTCCTTAGGCATCTTCACTAAATTTTATTCACTTAAGCCATGTCATTTTGTACTAGGACCTTACTACATAGATCCCCTTAATCCCTACTTTACGATGTCTTAAGGTGCCCTAATATGACATTTCTTAAGGGGATCAAATAAGTTCTCAAAATTTGGTGAAGTTTCCCAAGGCAACCAAATTTAACAATAATAATATCATGAAAGATTATAATATGAATGATATTTCATGATCTAGGTTGATCTATTTACAGTTTAGGGAGATAGGATGGCTTAAGGGGATCTATGTCTAGTAAGTTCCTAAGAAAAAAAGACATGGTTCAAGTGAATAAAATTTGGTGAAGTTGCCTCAGACCTTAATGAAATTTGGTTGTCTTGGGCATCTTCACCAAATTTTATTCACTTAAAATCCATGTTTTTACTAGGAGGTTACTACATAGATCGCCTTAAGCCATCTTATTACCCTAAAATCTAAATCATAAAATCTAAACCGTAAACCCTATAGCATTCATAAATTGTCCTATATTAATAGTTAATTTCTTTTTAATTCAAGTAACATGCCTTAGAAAAAAATGAGGCTTACATATTTTATAATGTGTATTCAATTAGGTCATTTATATTGAATGGTTTAAGGGTATTTCCTAAACATGTATCTTACATTTTGAAATTGCAAATATAATGCAAGTTCACTCATATCTTAGAGATCACATGGATCAATTCAATATTGTTCGCAATCCACCTCCACACCATCCATCTCCACCACCTCCACCTCCACCAACTCCACCCCATAACCCCCCACCTCCACCACTTGAAATTGATGGTGCTCATTTGCAAGCACGAATCAATGCCAATGTTAGAACCATCCAAGATCAAATCAACATTATTCAAAATGAAGAATGTGTCGCACCACCTGTGATGATGTTTGTATCTAGTATGCAAACTTTTGTTGATGTTGTTGAGGATATGGATGGGATCTTCAATGAGCATTGACAATAGCTAGAGGAGAGGAGAACTTTCGATTCTGAAAAGGAAAATTCAAAGAAATGAAGAGATGCAGTAGAGAGCCACAATAGTGTCTAAATTAAGACAATGATCTTATAGTTATGAATTTATGAATTTGGTTTGATGGATATTTTGTGTGATGAATTTATAAATTTGGTTGGATGGATATTTTTAGTGACGTGAATTTATGATTTTGGTTCCAGATGGATATTTTTAGTGACATGAATTTATGAATTTGATGGACTTTAGGAACTTATAATGATGAATTTATAATATTATATATTTTAGGACTATCTACTAGATCGTGATTTCTCCTATTAGAAAATTGTAATATATATATATATATATATATATATGTGTGTGTGTGTGTGTGTGTGTGTTAGACATACTTTTGTGAATGTTTCAAGTTTATTTTTTAGTATGTACATGTATTAAAATTGCATATAGTTCTAAATCTTAAATTTTGAAATTTGTATGTATGTACATAGTTTAGTTGAATGATGTATGCATGCAAATTATGCATCATATTTTTTATTTTAAATGTATGTAAATGTTAAATTTTGAATTTTGTATACACATGCTCAAGTTCAATCAATGTATATGTATGTGTATGTATATGTATGCACATCCTATTTAAACAAATTTGTATGTGTTTCAATTTTAAATGTTTCTTATAATTTTTAAAGTTTGTATGTTAATTTTGTATAATTTAATGCAGGTGCACACTTATATATGATATCATGGATTATTTTAGCATTGATGATATCATCAATCCATTGCCTTAGCCACCTCTACCTCCCCCTCCACCCGTTCAACCTAATATCCCACCTCCAGCACCCATTGCATCTAATGAGGCTTGCTTGCGAGCACACATAAATGATCAGGTTGCACCCATTCAAAATCAAATCAATGCTATGCATAATCAAGCATTGATTCCACCACACTTGAGATGTTTTTCATTTGTGATGTAAAACATTGTGGATGCCATCATGACTATTGATTCTGATCTAGATAGGAATTGGCAAGAGAGAGAGAACATTTGAGACAATTTTATGCAAAAGGTGTCTCTTATAAATAAATTTTATACCTTAAAATAAAAAAATCTGACCTAGCCCCTTACTTTCTCAACCCTGTTACTTGGTCACCCATTCCTCCTAATAAATCTAGAATATCCATAAGGTGGTGCATACATCCATAGATGAGTATAATTTTTTTGGATCAATGGTATATGGTTTTTGATAGTCCATCACATGCTAATTGGGAGTTCCCATTGTATCTTTTAAGGAAACTATATGTAGAGTTTGTTATGGAGAAATATCCCAATTATTTTGATTTTAAATCATTTTAGGGTGTTGGTGGTGGTAAGCCACAATAGAGGTTAGGGGCAAGGGTTGATCCCCAATGCCCCATGCATGCACAACCCCTTGTTACTACTTTTGGTCCTCCCATTCTTGTACTTGTGCATCATCAAGTGGTGCTCTTGACATTAGGATCCCTTAGTACACTCATAGGAGACCTTGATCAACATGCTTCTATGATAGCGGGTAGGGAGCATAGAGACAATGATGATGGAGTATTGTTTTATGGATCTGGTCTGAGTATCACTCTAGGAGTGTCGACGCCCATCCCACATGTATGTACTAGTTTCCATCAATTATGCTATGGAATGGACTTGATCAGGCTACACCTAGTTTAGGTGGATGTGGAGATTCTGGTGGTTCATCTGGTCACATCAGTGCATTTGTAGAATTTCTTATAGCAGACCATCACCCTGAGGACATTGCAACACATGTATAAATATACATCTACATGTTCATTTTATAAGAATTTTGAAGAATGTATAGATCAAAGAAAATATTTCAATACATTTTCACAATCAAATTTTTTGGTGTACAAATGAGACTAATGATGGGGCAATCATCCACTCCATGAGTACATTCATTGACACCATTACTACTAGGCAACCCTTATGGGGTATTTTGATTTCAATTTTTAAAATTATATATGAAATGATTTTTAAGTTGAGTTTTAAATTTATAATTGAATCATGAACATGTGTTTAAAATATTTATGTTGGTTTAGGTGAGTCAATTGGCTTCCAAGTTGATTCCACTTGAGGGTTTTTCGAGCACTCCACTATTGGAAGTTGTAGATCAGGGGAAGGTACATTTATATTGTAAATTGTTTAACTTACATTAGTATAGTTAAAATTATGAATTTTGAATTCACTATTAATGAAATATGACATACAACAAATTTATCGTCAGTAATTCATCGATAGAAAATTCACCGCCAACAATTCACCATAGGAAGATTCACCACCATTACAATTCACCATGTGAAAAATTAATTGCATGAATTTTTGGCAATTAATTTTCCATGGCAATGAATTGTTGGTGATGGTGAATTTTCTCACAGTGAATTGTTGACAATGAATTTTCCATCGGTGAATTGTTGGCGGTGAATTTTCCTAGAGCCATGAAATGTGCATGTACACTTGTAAATATTATACCACAATGAGAATGGGCATTGGGAAAATATTACGTTTCGTGGCTATTCATGAGGCCTCTGATTTTTAGGTTGTTTAAAAACAATTCTAGACAAAAAGTGCAAACTTGAATATATATATATATATTAACCTAATTAAAGTATACATGCTTTGAATTTGATCTTTTAGGAGTTTCTTAGTGTGTCTTTCAACCCTTAACTAGACATAGTTACACCTCTAGGAGGACATGCAGAGCAGGCTCCAAATATCATGGTAATTTAAATTTTTATTATATTTAAAGTCAATTATAAATTATATATTATGAATATAACTATAATTTTAAATTTTAAATTGAATATATATAATATGAGCTAATACATATTTTAAATTCTTTTTCTTTTATAGCATGAGACACATCTTGTAGTTGAGCATGCAAAAATAGGTCCCAGAGAAGAGGGTACACAACCTCAGAATATGGTACAATTAAAATATGATAAATTATAAATTAAATTGAATTAAATCATTTTTAATTGTAGACGTACATCTAATTTCAACTTTATTTTTCTTGTTTATGTAGATTGATTTAGAGAATTTAGAGGTTGGTTCAGGTGCACCAGAGCATCCAGACCCAGATATGATGGTAATTTAATTTTATGATGAATTATAAATTAGATTTTCATTAAATCATTTTTCCTTGTCTAACATCTAATTTCATCTTTCTCTTGTACATAGTGTTTCAGGTCATCCACATAGTCTGCATGGTGTGAAGAGGTCTCTTGATTATAGAGACAATACATGACCTAGAAACATGATTTTATGGGTTATATTTGTTGATTTCATGGACTACATTTTTGGCTGTTGGAATTTATATTTCATGGCTCAAGTACTTAGTTGGACTTTAGTTAATGGGTTGTACTCTTATGGACTTTATTTCATGCACTTAATATGTTGTAAATTATAGACTTTATTATTGTTTGAAATTTTAATTTACACATGTACATTTATGCATTTTATGTTCATTGTAAAGACATTAATATAGGACATTAATGTGAAATTAAATATAAATATGAAATTAAAGTTGAAATTAATAGGACATTTTAATATTTATACTTTACAAATTTAGTGATCTCATACATGATATAGATGATATGTACATTCAATAATTAGTGATAATTAGTCAATGAACTTATTCAATTCATGTCAATCAATAATTAGTCAATAAATCATAATTTACAAACAAAATAAATCCATTTATATATCAAAAAGGATAAAATTTTAAGAAATAGACAATACCATACAAGATTAGAGAACAAAAGCATTAATAAATTTTATAAATCATAACATCCAACACTAATTTATAAATTTTCAAAACAAATAATGGCATCCAATACTAATTTATAATCTATCAAAACAAATAATGGCATCCAATACTAATTTATAAGCTGTCAAAACAAATAATGGCATCAAATACTAATTTATAAGTTGTCAAAACAAATAATAGCATCCAACACTAATTATAGGTTTTCTTAAGGGGATGTCTTAAGGGGTCCTAACATGACATCTTAAGGGGATCAAAGAAGAGTATAATTGAGTATAAATATTAAGTGATATAAATAAGTATTATAGTTTTAGGGTGAGTCATCATAACAAATGATATAATTACATATAATATTTAGGATATGTGCTAATACGACATGTCTTAAGGGGTCCTAATACGACATCTTAAGGGGATCAAAGAAGAGTATAATTGAGTATAAATATTAAGTGATATAAACAAGTATTATAATATTTAGGGTGAGTCATCATAACAAATTATATAATTAAGTATAATATTTAGGATATGTGCTAATACAACATGTCTTAAAGGGATGTCTTAAGGGGTCCTAATATGATGTCTTAAGGGGATCAAAGAAGAGTATAATTGAGTATAAATATTAAGTGATATAAACAAGTATTATAAGTTTTAGGGTGAGTCATCATAACAAATGATATAATTAAGTATAATATTTATGATATGTGCTAATATAACATGCCTTAAGGGGATGTCTTAAGGGGTCCTAATATGATGTCTTAATGGGATCAAAGAAGAGTATAATTGAGTATAAATATTAAGTGATATAAACAAGTATTATAAGTTTTAGGGTGAGTCATCAAAATAAATGGTATAATTAAGTATAATATTTAGGATATGTAAATCCACCTCCACATCTTAAGGGGATGTCTTAAGGGGTCATAATACAATTTATTAAGGATATAATTGATTTAACATTAATTTATGCATGATATTTAGTGATTATACAATCAAATATAAAGTTTCAAAGTAGGAAAACATGCACATTTAAAAAATAAATTTTATAGAATATTGATTTTGATACATAGAAGTACACATAGTACATAATTGTGTATGTACATGTATTTGTAATTTGTACAAAATGTTTAATTATGTAAGTATGTATGTACATATATTTCATCTCAAAACAATGTTTATAAAATTTGAAAATTCCATCTCAAGAGTTACATCTCAAACTTGTGCCGAGGATGTAATAGGTCTTCACACCCCCTGATATCAAAAAGGTATAAGAAATATCAATGAAATAATCAAAACATACATATTTTAATTTATATAAAACTATCTATATGTACACAACTCAAGTACCTACATTTACAAGTATTCCACACATGTGTGTAGGTTGAATCTAGGCATCCTCTTTGTTTTGTTTCAAAGTATGAGATCAATGCAATGATGGCTTAAGGATACAAAAAAGGATAATAAATAAATTTTAACTATTAAAATAGAAACAATATCAATATGTAATCAAAACATGTATTTACATATAATTTAACTAATGATTACCTATTTTTACCAAGTATTATATGTTGTCTAGGTTGAATTTGCATGGACTAGATCCTTTTCGTGATTATGGCTTAAGGATCTATAAAAGGAAAATTTAAATCAATTTCAACCAATAAAACACTTGACCAATATCAAAACATGTATTTAATCTATTTAAAAGGACAATATAAAACTAAAACTATATTTAACTATATTTACTTATTCTATTGTACCATCTAAATTATCTCTTTTTTGCAATGCACCTAATATTGTCTCATGATCTTCCATACAAATTTTCCATGGCACTTTATTTGTAGGTCTTCCATGATATGGATCTAGTTTTATATTTGTTGCCACCACCAAATGTGAATAATGTATAATCTTTTTATGCATTTTATAATCTTCGAATGCAGGTAGACCATTTTTCCTTGTCAAGTATTGTTGTAGCCAAGTGCCAACAAGCACCACCAATCCTATTGGAAAACATGAAAACCATCATCAAATAAGTTCTCAAAATTTTCTTAAGGGGATCAAATACTTGTTATAAGAATTTGCTTAAGGGGATCAAAAAATTGTTATCAAAATTTGCTTAAGGGGATGTCTTTAGGGGATCACCGTACCTGTTGGATAATGATAGCCATCATGATCTTCTTGAGGTGCTATTAACTTGTGTTTAGTCTCCACACAATGAGCTAACCAATATTTTGTTTCCTCTTCATTCCCCTCAAGTGCAACAACATACACGTGTCTTGCAAAAAAAAATTGATTTAATAACTTGTGTTTATTCATATAAATAATTTAGTATTACAAAATAACTTAATATTAAAATCAAATAAATTTAATTAAATTACCTTCTTGTACAAGGTTTGAAACATGGTCATAGTCTTGAGATGCAAAAACTTGATTGATCATTGTCATTGCACCAAAAGATCAACCTATTAATACCCAATACAACTGCTCGAGTTAACAGATCCACGAGAGGTGGTTAGTACATGTCATGAATCCAAAGGGGAGTGCTAACCATCTTCCAACAAACTCCCCCTCAGCATTACCCGAGGGGATTCGAACCTAGCGCCTTTGTCTCTAATACCAATCATTGGTCCATAGTTACCATTGCACCAAAAGATCAACCTATTAGTACCCAATACAACTTCCATAGTTAACAAATCCATGTGAGGTGGTTAGTCCATGCCACGAATCCCGAGGGGAGCGCTAACCATTTTTCAACATTTTCGTCAATAGTTCTTTCATATTTATCATGTGCTTGTGCAGGTGTCAACAATCTTTGCTCCCACTATTCAACCCATTCTGTATTTTCACATGCTTCCTAATCTCCTGAGATACAAAACTAACAAAAACATGCAAGCTACCTTGTCCAGATAGTCCATGTTCTTGCTATTGAACTCCTAAATGAATGCAATTTAGTACATCCGATTTTATCATAGTCAATTCTAGGTACAATGTTCTCTTCTTCAACCAGCCAAAATAATTGATGAATTGTAGAGTACTTACTCGAACCAGGTGTAGATAATCTTGTATTAAACCAATCCACAATCCCATGTGCATCTTTAAATTTTACTACATCCTTGAATTTTAATTGTAATCTAGCAAGAATTCTTTTGACACATGCACCAACTCCATCATGTTCTCCTTTACCATGCCCAGCTTAAAAAAAACTCCATATATGTTGGACATTAAGTTCCTTGTGAACCCTACTTAACCAATAGAACATTTGAGCATTCTTAAACTTCCCCATACAATTATCTGACCATATGAGGTGTTCTTTCATCTAGATTCCCCTTTCTCTTAAATTTCTATAAAATATACTAAAAAATTATTGAACAAACTTTGATGAGTGTAACCGGTTGTCACTCAAATAAAAATGATACTCCCTCAAAAAATTTATATTATCCTTAGTTCTATCATCTACATTTATATAAACAATATGGACAAGCATAGCTACTTGCACTAAATTATAATAATGTGATTGAATTTCCTCTTGTGGAGCTAGAGTATAATTTTTCGCAAAATCAACCACTAAAAGTATAGTGTACCAATTGGAAATGTGTTTCTACATGCACAAAATTTTCCATCAAGCCATCAAGCATGTTGAGAGTGCATGAAATATTTTGGTAAAATCTTATTCTTAAATTCACTCATTAATGCACACACACTAATTTTTCTATAAATAAATCACAATGCTTTCCTACTTTTCCATCTTTTAAAGAATACTGAAAATTGTTAAATCTTTTAACATCTACTAATTTTTGTCCAAAATAATTATCAACACTTTCATGCATACAAATTCTTAAGAATGAAAGATTTCCATAGTTAATACATTGTCCAAAAATACAAGAACTTAAATAAAAAAAATTACCATTAGATATTTCACAAAACAAACATGAAATAAACTACCTTATTGCTTTAGGTGGCATATTAATACCACATTCTTGTATAATCATGTTAGTATGCAAGGTAAAACATATATATCGGAAAAAATCATAAAAATAATGAAATTGAATGTGTGTTTTACAACAAGATATTCATTGCTTATTAATTTTTACATACTAGGGTTTAAATTTTTCAAAAGACCTTCGGCTTAGTTTAATATTACTAGGTAACACTAAATCACCACAAAATTTTGTTGGTATATGGAGCCTAATCAGACTCAGAGGTTAAACTTTCCCCACTTTTACCAGCACAATTTCCCCCCAGATTATTTAACAAGGGCAAGGGGTAGCGCCCTTTCCGGGGGTTTGGGGGTAGCACCCCCAAGATGGGGTCAATGGGTAGCACCCCTTACAAGGTCCATTGGTAGCACCCCTAGCACGCTCCCCCTTGGCAGGGTTAAGGGTTTGTGTTTTTGTTGACATTATATTGTAGCATTTGCAGTGGTATTGAGCTGCAAGGATTACTGGTTATAATCGGCTCAATTTACTCGATAATAATATTGGACTCTTTGTTGGTGAACATAGCCCAAGTTTGGGTGAACTACATTATATATTGTCTCTTGCTATTGGGTATGTGTAGGATCATCATGGAAAAAACAAGCCCTTAAGTGGCAAAAAACTCAGAAAAATTAGAGTTAGGCAACTTGATGTAAAAATTTGAATAAGTTATCTATATTATTTTTAAAAATGTAAGAATAGAATTTGTAGAAAATTGAATGTAGTTTCTAAACTACTAGGTTTATTTAGAAAAAAAAAATCTATTTGGTGAAAATTTGAAATTTCAATGCAATAGTACTTAAATTTCAAGGAAAAAATAAGAATAGGTGTTTGTCTGACCACCCTAACCACAATAAAATTATAATTATTTTTTATAATATTTTAAATATAAGTAGGGGACTCATGTCCTGATGTGGTGCATATTTTTTTGTAATTTTTTTCCAAGTAAATATTAATTTTGAAATTTTTATTGCAACTTTTAAAAAATAAAAAAACTTGTATGTCTGACCACCTTAGCTTGGTCAAAACTTCATGAAATTCATTTTTTTTTAATCCTATAGTATGCGAAGCATAGAATGTGATGCATGTTTTAGATTCAAAAAAATTGATACTGTTTGAAAGCTATAAATATTTTTCAATCATCCTATCAATCATGACTATAGTCGTAATTCAAATAGGAAATGAATAATAAGTATTTATTAAATTCAAAGTAAAACTTAATTTATATTGGTGGAAAGCTAAGAATTTCCTTTAAAAACCCTTTTTGTTTCATCAATTTTGGGTAAAAAAGTCAGCCACATACCTTACACATACCCATCATATCGCCACTTTTTGGTCCATCATGATCCTACACATACCCTGTTATTATTTTTGTGTTTTTTTCATTCTTTTGTTTAATCTCTATTTGCATTTAATTGATACTTTTTGCATACAATTCCTAACAAGTGGTATCAAAGTATGTTGTGATTGATTATTGTCTACAAGAAGGTCTCACGGTTGAGTGGGAGTCTCAAAGTTAATTGGGGGCAATGGTGGATGAGTGTAAATTGAAGGTAGATAAATTCAATGGGAAGAACTATTAGTTATGGAAGATGCAAATGGAGGATTATGTCTATCAAAAGGATTTATGGAGGTCATTGGAAGGAACAACCAAGAAACCAATAAGAATGAGTGATGATGAATGGAATATTTTGGACAGAAAGGCATTGGGATCCATTTCTTTATGCATGACACAATTGGTGGCATTCATTATTACAACAACAAATACAAATCAAAAGTTGATGGAAACCCTGACAAAGTTATATGAAAATCCTTCCACTTCGAATAAGGTATTTCTCATTAAGCATTTATTTAATATGAAAATGGTAGAAGGTGGGTCAGTTGTTGATCATTTAAGTGAGCTTAATATAGTTACCAGTTAATTAACTTCTATAAATGTAAAATTTGATGAAGAATTTTGGGCTCTTTTGATTTTGTGTTATTTTCCTAAAAGCTAGAATATCTTGGTCATGGTTGTTAGTGATTCTATTTCTGGTTCGAATACATTGAAATTTGATGATGTCATTGGTGTTATTTTGAGAAAGGAAATTCATAGGAAAAGATTAGGTAGAACATCCACATCAAGTAGTGTTTTGAATGTAGAAAGTAGGGGTAGGACAAAGGAGAGAGGAAACAATTATGGAAGTCATGGGAAGTCACGAGGAAAATCAAAGGACAAAAGGTCCCAATCTAGAGACAAGAGGGATTGCTAGTACTATGGTAAGTCAGGTCATTTGAACAAAGATTGTTGGTCTTAGAAAAATAAAGTAGACAGAAAGGTAGGCAATAAAGAGGAAAATGTGGTAAGTAATAAATCTAATGAGGATGTTTTGATCCTTTCCCTTGATAATGTTGATGATTCTTGGGTGTTATATTTAGGGTCTTCATTTCATGTTATATCCCATAGAAGTTACTTTCTTGATTATGTCCAAGGGGATTTTGGGATAGTTTATTTGGGAGATAATGAACCTTGTCAGATTTTTGGAAAGGGAAGAATCAAGATTAAGTTGCAGAATGGGAATTATTGGCTACTACATGAGGTAAGGCATGTTCCAAAGTTTAAAAGAAATTTAATTTCAATAGGGAAACTAAATGATGAAGGGTGTGTTGTTACATTTAGTGATAAAAATTGAAAGGTTACAAAAGGTGCTTTAGTGGTAGAAAAAGTTGTGAAAGTAGGCATCTTATATCTTTGTACAGGTCATACTACTCCTTCTACTCTAGGTATTGTAGATAAAAATCAATGTTTAGGAATAGTTTCTACAGTTCAACAGGTAGAAAAATAGATAGTTACTATGGATTCTAAATTAGCATTGTGGCATAATAGACTTGGGAATATGAGTGAAAAAGGTATGAAATTACTTCATTCAAATAATGTTTTACCAGGTCTTAAATTCTTTAATATGGATTTCTGTAAAAGTTGTGTGTATGGAAAACAAAAGAGAGTTAGTTTTCTCATAGATGGGAAGCAAAAAAAAGATGAGAAATTGGAGCTTGTGCATAGAGATGTATGGGGACAAACTCAAGGATCTTCTTTCAGTGGCTCTTGGTACTATGTCACTTTTATTGATGATGCAATAAGGAAGGTATGGATTTATTATCTCAAGCAAAAATCTAATGTATTTGAAACTTTTAAGAAATGAAGAAGCTTGGTTGAGAATGAGACAGTTAAAAAGTTAAAATGTCTCAAATCTAATAATGGTGGTGAGTATATCACCAAATATTTTGAAGATTATTATTCCTTAAATGGTATTCGTAGGCAGAAAATGGTTCCAAGGACTCCACAGGAAAATGGAGTGGCTGAGCGCATGAACAAAACAATAATGGAGTGTGCACAAACTATGAGATTGCATGTTGAGTTGCCTTTAAACATGTGGGAAGAGGCTGAAAACATTGATGTTTATTTAATTAATAGGGGTCCTTCAATTCCCTTAGGTTGTGGTATTCTAGAGGAAGCATGGACAAGTAAGAAGGTGAGTTATTCTTTTCTCAATACCTTCGATTGTGAAGCATTTGCATATGCAAATTCTAAAAATAGAACCAAGCTAGATGCCAAATCAAAGAAATGTATATTTTTTGGATATTTCATTGATAAATTTGGTTATAGGATTTGGGATTCTGAAAATGAAAAAATTGTGAGAAACAAGGATGTCATATTAATGAGAAAGTGTTGTACAAAGAATAGTTGCAGCAGCATGAGAAGAAAGAAAATGATTTTGTAGTGGTGGATGATACACCAAATAGCAGTGCTCCAATGGTTCCTCATGCTCCGCAATAACAACAACAACAAATACCAGAAACTCTAATGAATGTTAGATGATCTTCAATGATAAGTAGACCTCCAGAAATATTTTCTCCCTCTTTGTATTATATTTTGTTAACAGATGTTGGTGAACCCAAAGGGTATGATGAAGTTATGGAGGAGCATGCAATGGAAGAAGAAATGGTTTTCTTGATGAAAAATGAGACTTGGGAATTATGCAAATTATGTGCAAGTAAAAAGGCTTTACCAAACAAATGGGTTTATAGGCTAAAAGAGGAAGATGGAGGTAAGAAAAAATTTAATGTCTCATTAGTTATAAAGGATTTGCATAGAAAAAGGGCATTGATTTTGCTAAGATTTTTTCTCCAGTTGTTAAGATGACTTATATTCATACTGTTTTAAGTATTGTGGTTGTTGAAGATTTGTATTTGGTACAGCTAGATGTGAAAACCATATTTATTAATGGTGATTTAGAGGATGAGATATATATGGAATAGCCCCAAGGATTTGAGGTCCAAGGTAAGGAGAAATTGGTGTGAAAATTGAAGAAGAGTTTATATGGCTTGAAACAAGCACCTTGGAAATGGTATGTGAAATTTGATAGTTTTATGGCTAAGCAAGGCTACAACAAGTGTAATTCTAACCATTGTGCTTATTTTAATAGGTTGGATAATGGCATCTACATTATTTTATGTTTATATGTTGATGACATGCTTGTAGAAGGGTCCAACATGGATCACATGAGTTAAAACAATAGTTAGCAAAATAATTTGCTATGAAGGATTTGAGGGAAATAAAACAAATCCTTGGTATCAGAATTTGTAGAGATAGGAAGAACATAAAATTGACTCTATCTCAAAATGGTTATGTTGAAAAGGTGTTGCAGATATTCCACATGGAGAATGCAAAAGCTATTAGCACATCTTTTCCTAATCATTTGAAATTGACTAAGGAGATGTGTCCAAAGACACAAGAGGAGGAAGATAAAATATCTTAGGTAACATATGCTTCGGCTATAGGAAGTTTAATGTATTCCATGGTATGTACAAGACCATATATTGCACATGTTTTGGAGTCATAAGCATGTATATGAGTAATCCCAAATTGGAGCATTGGAATGTAGTCAAATGGGTTCTCAGGTATTTGAGAGGTACACCCAATAAATGTTTATGTTTTGGGGACTCTAATACTAATTTAGCGGGTTATGTAGACTCTGATTTTGTAGGGGATATTGATACCAGGTGGATTACTACAAGTTATGTTTTTACTGTAGGTGGGACACTAGTAAGTTGGATCTCACAGTTGCAAAAGGTGGTTGCTTTATCCACCACAGAGGAAGAGTATGTAGCTACAGTAGAGGAAAGCAAGGAGATGATATGGTTGCAATCTTTCAAAGAATAATTAGGAAAATAATAGGCCAACAATTATTTTCTTATAGACGTTCAGAATGCCATACATCTTGCAAAGAATTATTTCTTGCATTCAAAGATCAAATAGATACAGTTGAGCTATCACTTCATTCGGTCAATGTTAGATTCAATGGATAGTTAAGGCTGGAAAAGATACATATAGATGACAATCCAATAGACATGTTTACCAAGGAAGTTCCAAAGGAGAAGTTGAGCTCCTCTTCAACTTCAGTTGGTCTTCAAGGCTGAAAACAATAAAATTTAAACAATAGGGTCCAGGGTGCTTCTTTCTAGAGGGAGCTACAAGTTCAGTGGTATTACGATTAGCCTCCAAGTGGGAGGTGATATGGGGTGGAGTTTGATCAGTCTCCAAGTTCGATATTTTTGGTATATGGAGCCTAATCAAATTGAAAGGTTAAAATTTCCCCACTTTTATCAGTGTAGTTTCCCCCCAAATTATTTAACAGGGTTAAGGGGCAATGCCCCTTGCAAGGGTTTGTGGGAAGCACCCCCAAGATGGTGTCAAGGGGTTGCACCCCTTGTAGGGTCCAGGGGAAGCACCCCTAGTGTGCTCCCTGTCATGATACAGGATAGGATCGAGGAGCTACTCCCTTATAGGGGCTCAGGGGTAGATCCCCTGAAACCTCTCATAATTTTTATTATTTTATAAAATAATTGAATGTTATTTTTTCTCTTGGACAACATAAAAAACCCTAATTTTGTAACTAGCATAATTCTTGATGAAAGGCTAAGGGTTTGTGTTTCTGTTGACATTGTATTGTAGCATTTGCAGTAGTATTGATTTACAAGGACTACTGATTGTAATCAACTTGATTTACTAGATAATAATATTGGACTCTTTGTTGGTGGACGTATCCCAAGTTTGGGTGAACCACATTAAATATTATCTCTTACTATTATTATTTTTGTGTTTTTTCATTCCTTTATTTAATCTTTATTTGCATTTAATTGATTTTTCTACATACAATTCCTAACAAATTTTCTATAAAATTTAGTTTGTGTTGTATCTAATAGATTTTTTGGGTGAGGATCATGAAATTTGGACCCCACCCTTAATTTTAAAACATCTCTAGCATTAGATGAAACCCTAGTATTATCATGCCAATATTTTTTGATCAAAGATTTAATTTCAATATTCAATTTCATATTAGACCTCGGGATTAGACCAAAGAAACTCCAACATTGGTTGATAGGATCATTTTCTATACTTTCTCTTCTTTTTGTCACTCTTAACAATGTTTTAGGATGTATTTTTAAAACTTCACTAATATTGCTTACCATTATTTTATTCAAAGTTTCTTTATTAACTATAGAAGTTGTTATAACTCTTCTTGCTACATTTTTATCTTTAGATCAACTATTTTTCCCAATATATTGAATGGCACTAGAAATAGTAGACATAACATGTTTTAATGATTGATCTTTTATTTTTGGTTTAACAAAAAAGCCTAACCTTTTCATTTTTTTCCTCATTTTTTGCATTCTCATCAATTGCATCATTACTTGACATTGAAATGAATTTTTTTATGATAAAATAATTTTTTGTATATTCTATTTGCATGTGTTCTTATTTTCCTCCAAGAAATTTGACTAGGAAGATTATCAAAAACACCACTTTCAATTTTTAAAAAAGTATTTTCATTAAATTAAACATCACATTCTATATTTTCATCTTCATATTCATTTTCATTTTCATTTTCAACTTTAAAATGATTTACATTTTCATCTTCCTTATCATCAACAAAATGCTTTTCATTTTTGTTTTCATCAAAAAAATGGTTTTCATTTTCATTTTCAACAAAAGGATTATTCTCATTTTCATTTTCAAAAAAATATTTTTCTTTTTCATTTTCAACAAATTCTATGAAACTTTCATCTCTGTGAATATTATCAATGTTTACTTTGTTAAGTTTAGCATCTTGTAAAACTTCTACATACAAATTTACCATTTCACTAACATGTGGATTTGAAGACATACTCTGATTTATAGTGCATATTGAAACATTCTCCATAGAATTGAAAGAGGGATTTGAAGACATAGTAGGACTTTCTTGTATAATCATATTCTTCTCCAATTTTACTTCTTGAAAATTAGCTTCATCTATAACCATGGTCTCCTCAATGTTTTCATCTTCAATATTGTGGAATTGGATGCTCCACCATCATTCATTGATTTAATTCTCATTCTTCTTTCTCTTTTTCTTTGTTTCTCCTTCTCTCTATTTGCTGCAATTTCTTTAGGATTCAATGTCTTCCTCCTCTTATTATGAGATTTTGAACCCATGATTATAAAATTCTCAAGCACAAATGATTGTTAATAGTGAAATTCTTCAAAAAATTTAATCCAAATTGGAATTTGAAGACCTATAAGGGAAAAATTCTTCCTCTTGTGTTCCTCAAAACAAGTAGAAAACTAGCACAATTCCACTTTAAAAACTATTTTCTTCATGCCTCCTTTAAAAAATTCAATCCATATTGCAAGTTGAAGACCTTTTGTTCCTCCAAATGAGTACAAAACTAACACAATTCCACTTCAAAAATAGTTTATATGATGCCTCCTTTCAAAAAATCAATCAAAAATGCAAGTTCACCACCTGTAAAGATAATAGTTGATGAAAAATATCCCAATATGTTGTGCTCAACCATACATGTGAAGTCACAGACTTCATAGTAAACTTTTCCATTACATTTTTTAAAAACAATTAAAAACAAATGGGATCCTCTTTATAAAACAAGATCCTAATTTATAATTGAGATCCTCTTCCCCAATATTAAATGTGGGGACCATTGACAAAGGAATGTGATCCCATTTATAAAATGGGATCTTGTTTCCCTATCAATGGTCACTGCATTTAATAATAAGAAAGAAGATCCCATTTTGTAAATGGGATCCTATTTCTAAAAAAATGAAATTGGATTTGCTTTGTGGTCAGGTTTTTGGATTTTATTTTGGTTTGGGAAAAGAATTGGGAATCCAGACCTAGGCCTTCAACCTGGTTTGACCTACAAGTTGAAGGTCCTAACAATGTTAGAGAAAATTACCAAGTTTGAACATATGGCTGACAACTTTTTTTGTAGAATCTTTTGACAAAATTAAAACCCATTTTCGATGAGATGGTGCAGATTCCAAATATGTAATTTTTTTTATAATTAGATTATTTTTTCTATTTTTCAATTCTTGATGAAACTAGTCCATAAACTTTAAATATCAGGGTTTTTCACTATTTTAATAATTTTTTATCAACATAACATTTTGACGAATGGATTGCACAAGAACATACTTCATACAATTCTTTTCAATTTAAAAAAAATAAAAACTAATAAGTTTAGGTCATCTGATCCGTGTCGTAGATGATGAATTTTCAAAATGAAAAATTATATGGCCAATAAAAATTTAACAAAAAAAATATTCAATTAAAATTTACAAAAATATATTGAAAATTTGCTTCAGTGAGTCACAAATATTTTCCAAAAAATATGATAATTTAAGTCAAAATATGGATGTCCTACACATGCATCATATGGTAAAAAATGTGACTTTTAAATAGTGTTTTTTTGAAATGCTTATTGAAACTCAATTTTTACCATCTTGGTATTAAAATAAATATTATATTTGGAAACTAGACTCTAAGTGCTACATTTTATGATTAGTGACTTTTTTGAAGATTCCATCTCTAAGTGCTTCAAATTTTAAGGTCAAATGTGTCAAATTCTAAAAATTAGGGTGTAATAACCAAGATCATGGAGTACACAAACAAGCACAAGATTGCAAATGAAATCAACCTGCTATATTAGACAATCAAGGGTCCCCTTATAAAGGAGAAATATTAGACCAAAGAATAATATCAGGAAAATATCAGCATGGCTAAATATCAGTAGATATTTAACCTGCAAAATAAATGCCATGCCTAAGTAGGCTTAGGTCAACATGTGTGAAGCAAGCATTAATTACACTAACACAAGGAAAAAACTTCCACTTTTTGGCTAAAAAGTGGACACAACTTCTTGCCAGCACCAAAAATCCAACTAGACTTCTAGAAAGAATCTTATATCCTAAGTAAACTTAACATGTGAATATGTCCCCTAATTGCCCAGTGAATGAATTAGCTAGGTACAAGACATTAATTCACACCAACAACCCCCCTTAAGTGCAACTTATGGAGTAGATTATTATGTGAACTATGCAATGACTATGACTATGGGTCTCGACTATGAGGCCATGTTAGGTACCCATTTACAAAGAAAATCAAAACAATGCAATGAATCTCTCACAAGTGGAGAAAAGGAGAAAACCCTATGGGACAAAAATCCTCTCCAAAAGAGAAAAACAAAAGAAAAAAAACCAACATGATGTATGGAGGACTCAATGATACCCCCAAGTACTACATCCATCATGTATATACAATCAATGACCCCTCATAAGAGGGTAATAGAGATACTAGATATCCCCCCCACAATGAAGAAGCTCCAATGTCGATGAAGAATGCTTGAAAACAAAGGATGATCCAATGTATAGAAGCAACACATCTTCCCTTAGGAAGAAAAAAACCCATAAGTTGATAAAGAAGCCACTCCATGTCCAACTGAAAGGAGGAAGAATGAACACTCAACATGTATGCCTCTAAAAATTGAGTAGGAGTCTCCAATCTTGAATGAGCCACAATATGATCATGGTCTAACTCAGCCAAAGAAACATGGAAAATCAAGTGAAAGAGACTTTTGAATTTCAATATCCAAAGATAAAGTAGATGATAGAATAGTTGCTAAAACTGTCATCAAATAGGAGAGAAACTCCCTCAAGTGTGTCCTCTAATTTTGCAATATGAGACTCCACAAACAAGTTAGAGATACCTATCAAATATTCATCCCATAAAGCAATATCTAAAAAGCTATGAGCATCCTGATGCAATAGAAGCATCGATGGATGGAGAAGTAGAAGGTGGAGAAGAAGGAAGCTCAACACTAGTCTCTAGAATACCAAGGTGTAGCTGACCAAACTTCTCCTCACTATCATGGTTCACACTCAATGGAGTGTGTGATGCAATCAAAGGAACATTATCACTTTCTGAAGTAAAATGTGAAAAGGAATACACACAATATGAATGATCAACCATCCTAATAGCAAAAATATCCCTAGTCTCAAAGTACCTTATGTACTCTCTATCAGGAGTGAACTCAATAGTTTTACCCTGACCCCCATGAGTAATTTGATAAATAGAAAGGATATTAGTGGACAAGGAAGGAATATAAAGTACATCATTGAAGGTCCCTTCCCCCATGTCAATATAACCCTTCGCACTTACCTTCATATATGTATGGTTACCCATCAATATATGAGGTGAATTACAAGGCTCAAAAGAATAGAACATATCCAAAGAAGATGCCATATGATGAGATGCCTCTAAATCGAGAAGCCATCTATTAGATTCAAGAATTGTAGAGGCCAATAGTGCTTGTCCTTTCATTTTATGTAACCCAGATGTAGATCTTGTGTTCTTTGACTGAGATGATGATGATGAGGGGGTTGTTGATTGAGATGTTGAAGAAGAAGTAGAAAAAATTTATTAGGACAGCTGAATTTTATTCTTTTGAAGAAGGTGTGTGAGTTCATCAATCTTCTAAATGCCTTATGTGGATCTTAACTGACACTTGTTTTGGGAATCGATAGGTTGACCTTTTGGTGTAATGACAAGGCCAATAGGTAGGATATCAAATCAGTCAAAACCATGTTTCAATTCAACATACTTAAAATAACCATGTAAAATGGTGTAAAACAAAGAGAAAACCTATTAGGACTTTTTAAATTCTTATGATGAAAATATTATAGAAATAATTTATATAAATGAATACAAATTTTAAACATCATAAAGGAAAATAAGTGGAAATGAAGCAAGATGATTCAATGTCCTTTAAATTTTCATGCACCCTAATATTTTATGTGATCTTACTCTTTCTGTGTCATATTTCTATGAATATTACATGTAATTTCTCTCCTTCACATTATGAAAATAACTTTAAGAATGAGGATATAATTTTAATTGAATAAAACCATTCTAACATAGTAAATATACAAGTGGTTCTTATTGATGAATACATATATGCTAAAATTTGAGGATACTCAAGTATTTTGTAAACTATTCACATTAATTGGTTATGCTAGAACAATGGTGTGAATTTAGGTTTGTTTCTTTTCTTTTAGAGAAGGAAACTTGATATCAATATGAATTATCATCCATCAAGTTATTAACCATTTATTTTCCTCATTTCTTACTATAAATAACCTTTTCAAAGGACAAAAATTACACTCTATTGAAAATTTCAAGAGAATTAAGTTTGAAAGGAAAAGGAAAACCATCCTTTCTTATTTTCTATCAATCAGTCCTAGGTCTTCTAGAGATATGTTAGAAGGTTTCTAACAAATATTTATAACCCATCAATATCTATCAATAGTAGATCTTATTTCTCAATTTTGGTACCATATAGCTTTTCAATTTCCATTTGAGATATGTGAACAATTATCTATACCTAGAAATAAAGATAAAAAATATAAATATTTTACTCAAATAAGTGTTAATATAACATCTCCACTAGTCTATATTGATAAAAAAACCAAAAGGAAACTATCCTAGATCCACAATAATGCTATGAGAAAAATAATGAAAGTAAAAACCCATCTATATGAATTTTAGTAGAGTAAAATATAAGAGATAAAAACATGATATAACTTGGGGTGTTGCCACAATAGTGGTTTACACTTTCTAGGAGATCTTGATTTTTGGTGAAATCACATATTTTTAGAAAATATAATGATTTAAACCTTGAAAAGTTTCATTTAAAGGATTTCAATTGAAGAGGGTTTGATCAAACGACCTTATACCAAGCCCCCTTGGATATAACCCCACTAGTTTTAAACCATGCCTATAATGGAGTCTCCTTTACACCTATCAAAATGCTAATAAAAAATCACTTTTGGTTTACCTTTTGGGGGATCAAATGAATTCATTTTTTTATTTCTTTTGTAAGTAGTCCTTATTATAAGCTTCCAAAAGAGGTATAATTTAAATTAAATTTAATTTGATCATTATATTTATTTTCCATTTCTTGTGAATGTAGGCTTTTCACTGAAAATTGAGCTCTCTATTCTACACATGTGGAAAAATAGAAGATTATAAAAAAAAATTGAAAAATATGAGTGCATCAGATATTCAAGTCCTTGATGGAACAAAAAATTAAATTAAATTTTGATACATACAAAAAAAATTGTGTTATATGGTCTACCTATGTCTGAATTATAATTGGTTTCACTCTGAAACTTGATTAAGGAAAAAATATTCAATAAAACACTATGAAACCAATTGGAAGCACTATATATCATAGTTACAAATCTAAATTCAAAAAAAAATAGATTTTTATCCTTCATGGTGAAAATTTTATGTGTTATACGATGAGTGTCACTCCTTAAAAATGGTGTTTACTAAAAAACACTAGTTTTCAAAGGAGATGGAAAAAGAAGTACAATCTAATTCCATAATTTTGAAAATAAATAAATTAGAATCTACAGAAAAAATTTCACAATTCACTAGTTTGCATCATCTTCAAATTCCTCATGGTTTAGTTGTTATAGATGTCAAAAAGTGAAGATTTAGTTAGAAAAAAATAGTTCGGTGTCCAGTTTAGCCAAATATTATAAACCAATATTGTGGGATCACCCCTTGGGAAATTCATTTCAAGAAAAAAAAAAATGACCCTCTAAGAAAACTCAATATATTGACTTCAGTGAAATGATAATAACATAATAAAAAATTGTATTTCTATGAATAGGAGGTATTAAAAATATCCAAATATCTCTTCTAAAGTAAATTTAATAGCTTAAATTTTCTCTAGAATCACTATAAATTAAGGTGTTTCTCACCCATAATTTAACCCTAGTACATGTTCATTTATCTATGGGAACATTGCACAATAGGAAACATGTAAATGGTATTCCAAAATAATAGGTATAAAGTCACATGTTTCCCAACTGTTGTGAAAATGGATGTAATATTTTCTAAGGAATTGTCACTTATGCCCTCAAACCATCCTAGTTGGATTCATGTCAAAGGACCTATTAACTTACTAGTCAATGCACTATTCATTATAGGTGTTAAATATGTAAAATGTACAACACATTATTAACAATCACCATATAGCATTTGATATTGCAAATGAGATTAGTTAGGAAAAAATATATCCATGATAAAATACTTAAATAATGAAAGATGTTCAAGGATGGATAAAAACCTGAACTAGAATAATATCTAATAGGAAATAATAAATAGAAGGAATAAACCTTAAGGTTAAATCCTTAGGGTTAAGAAAAATCTAGTTGAATTTTTTTATTTTGGGAATTAAAAAACACCTACATAAATATTTTAGGATAATAAAATAAATAAATAGGAAATATGATAGTTTTTGAAAAGGAAAAAACAGGTTTAATAGGGACCTAAAACCACAGAGTTAAAATAAACAAAGATAGAGCAAAAAAAGTTTGAACAAGCAGACAGCTGTCCCAAAAAAGGAAACGACAGCAAAGAGAGACAACAGGGTCCAAAAAAGGACCACCAAAAAGCCATAAACAACTACAGCAGCACTACTCCAAGGTGTTCATCAATTCCTCACCTTCCTATTCAACTTCACTCATATCCTGTAACCCCTGCTTGAGGATTTGAACCATGTGTGGAGAAGCAGGGGCCTTCCTCTTCGTATTAGCCCGGGTGAGAGTCGAAACCCCTTCAACAGCAACTCTGCTACAACCTTTGTCCATGTCCAAGTCCACGACCAATGAGCCCTTTTGATTTTTTTCCAACTTTTCCATCATAGCATTGATAATAATGGTGTTGTGCCTAGCAATTTTATGAATAGGAAATATGATAGTTAATGGAGAAGAATAAGCTCAATTTAGGAAAAAAACATGATTGAATCTAAAATAAACATAATAAAAGAAAATTCACACCTCAACTCCAAATAGGAGAAGACTAAAAATAATGAAACAAAACAATAATTTTATATATGTCAAATTGTTTAGAAAAACTAATTAAAATGATTATTCTTTTTGAACCATGTGATTTTGTGTGAACTTGGTTCAAATCTACACCTATGTTTATGATCTACATAATTATAATTTTGGCATTCCCATGTAACCTCAAACTATGTTCTTCATATCTATGGTACCTTTGTAAAGTTGCATTTGTGCATGTAGATACAATGAAAAAATTGGTGGTGATGAAGATGATTTGGACTTGATATGTTAGGAAAGAAAGAAAACTATATTCCCACCTCTTTTCTTAATCAAATCCCTATTTGATTAATATTATCATTTTTAGGGGCCGAGGGGCCTAGCTCAATTGGCTAAAGCATTCTTTTGTCAGAAAGAGGTCATGAGTTCTAGTATCCCTCATCCTCATGGTATTGGAGGGCATGTCAAACCAACATTACCAGTCATGTGAACAAATTTTACTACCTGTGAATTGTAGTTTATAAGGGGGCTACCCGTTTCTTGCAGTCTAAAAAGAAATATGATTTTTAGTAAAGTTGAGAAACACACAAAAATAAAAATATTTAACATAAAATAAAAATATTTGACATGAATGAAAGTATAATAAGCCATATGGTGATATGCTAGAACTCAAATTTTGATACTTGTAGATAAAAGGATTGATATAATAAAAACCGCTAATACAAAATAGTTTACTATTAGGAGTATAGATGAAGAAAAGACTAGTATCAAGAGATTTTAAGGGGTGGGGAATTATTATAGATGAAAAAAGATATAATCAATATGACCTAGAGGTGATTTTTATTTAATACATTTCATAGATTCAAAATTTCAACCCTTTGGCATGGAATTCAACACAAAATGATTAGTTTGGATTGAGTTGTTTTGAGGCTAAAGTAAATTTAAAATTTCAAAAAGTTGGGGTAGACCTAGATGTGTGATCCTCAAAAATATATATTTTAGGACCCTGGACAATTTTAAGTAGATATAATATTAGGTTTTAAACATCAATATTTAAATTTCTTATTAGTGAAGATACCAAATCAATCAAAATCATATGTTAAAAATATTCTTAAAATATTCATATATTAAATATCTTTTAAGTATAAAATTATGAGTACTTTTAAATAATGCTTACAATAATGTATACAAATTGCATTATTATAAAATCAACAATATCAATCATTACTCCTAGATGACTTTTAGATGACTCAAACCTTATCTGTTAGTTGGCTCTTGTGTTTTATTTAATGTTCTTTCTATTTTTTTCTATTGTATTGTTTCACTGGGCATGCATGCACTTTGCTATTTCTTCAAGTTTGCATGCCCATTTATTGTTTCCTTAATATGATTTTGATGTTCTAGAAACTTTTTGGATCATGGTCCTTTCCCTTCTTTTATAATAAAAACAATATCAATCACCAAAAGGAAAAAAATACAATTAAATGGGAAAAAGGAAATAACGTGGAAGAAATTCATCATTTTATGTGCTCTGCTCTTTTGGCAATTTACCTCCTTGACAATATACCACTATCTTGAACAAAGAATTTTCATGGATTAAAATTAGAATAGATTTTCTTTGGAAGAAAAAGGTCATGAAAAAATAGACAACCATGTGATTACTTGTTGATATGTAAATATTTCCTTTTATTTACATCCATCTATACATCTATGAGAGACCAATTGCAATGTATAAAATGATGAAAATTTAACTAGTGTATCTGAAAAAAATAAAAAAGGATGCTCTTTCTACTATTCATTCTTCATCCTCCTCTCCAACCTTTGATCAATTATATGATCCTAGATTTACAATTATGAAAAGTCATTTTATAAGGGAAGTGACTTCAAAGATATTGGAATAATAAGTTTAAATTCTTAAAATTGAAAGAAAAAAGAGAATAATGGTTTTGGTTATTGTAACATATATATATTTCAGACCTTCTCATGTATTATTATGTTAAAGTAAATGTAGAATATAAATACTATATATTGGTTAAAAATACACTATGGTGTTAATTTCCTAATAAATGCTATATTGATTCCCTAGTAGATATATATATATAACTTATTTATAGAAGAAAATGTTGAAAACACAAATGAAAGGTGAGAGGTGCACCTATAGTTTGAAGTTAAATATAAAAGATGAATAGTGGTGAATTATAGGAAAATTCTAGGTAGGATTTATCAAGGTTGTGGTAGAGACTCTACTATTGTAATGTTGACCTGGTACTAGAAATTAAAGTGAGCAGAATGAGAAAATATGTAGAATGGAGCAAATTTTGAATAATATATCATGATTTGATTATGGTGTTAGTATGGGAAGTTTTCTTATGACTTTTGTAGAAACAAAACTCTACGTTTTGAACACATGTAATAATTTTTAGAACCTCACATGCTTACACATTTTTTTATTTTGTACTTCTACACTTATATATTCAACCCAAACATACATATTTGATACAAGAAAAGTGTTAGGTATTACTTGGATCCTATCTCAGGTGTTACCCTATTTTGTCTTTTTCAATCCTACTTGCAATCTAGATGTATTTAAGTATATGGAGCATTAACCTAAGTGCTTAATTATAGACTAAATGTAAAAATTGAAAGATTCAAGAAAAAATATATCAAAAGGTTTCATGTAGGTGTGTGATGTGGTTTATCTATGTAAGGAAAAGTGAATGATATGATTTTACATGTTTAGGGGATTTGGTGTGAGATAGTAGGATTTTTTATTTTTTAAAAAATTTAGAGGGTGACATAAGAGAAGCTGTAAGATTAATTGAGAAGGTTCAATCCAAAAAAGAATGGGTAAACATGCAATCAATTGAAAATCTAGTTTATACATTATCAAGGCTCATAATGTGAAGTGCGCCAAAATTTACTATTGAATCAATATTCTCTTTTTTATGATCTTTGTGAAAAATTATATACAACATCATTTAAGTACTTTATTTTCATTAATGATTTGATTACTCTATTTTCTAATTCTCAAGATTTTTACAGATCAAATTTTGAATATTAAAATAACTATTTTAATTATTTGATTTAAGTATATTTAATTTTATTTTCAAATGATTAAAAAAATATAATATATAATTTTTATTGATCAAAATTAATTTTTAAAATACATTGCTAAAACAGTACACATACGTAGATTTCATTTTAGTACAATGTTTGAGAAAACATGTGACTAAGAATTGGTACAATATGTTTGACAGAAAATGTGAGCTACTTTAATATTAGTTTGGCGCAAGTTTAATATTATGGCCAAGTAAACGCTACAAGACAATGGAAACCGGATCATATATTTTAATCTTAATAATGTTTGTCGTGTGAAATAATTTGGACTTGACTAGTTGATAGAAAAGTTGGCACTACTTAGCATTATAATGAAGATGTCTTGGGTCCTTTAAGATGTGAAATGTCGGGTTGGCTTAATAGGTCAAACATGGCAGCAACCACTAGCCTATGGTCACGTGTTACTGTTTCAGGATTGAGTTAGTATTTTATATTTAAATTAACAATTGTATTTTAGTGTATAATGAGTAATGGTTATATTTGTTAAGTTTATCATATTTAATGTATAGATAAAATTAATTGAAAGGATGTTCAATAGTGATTTCTATTTGCTCGCCCATGTCTTTATAGATAGTTGATAGTTTTATATTGTTACTTTTTTTGAAAAACACAAATACCACATTTTTGTATAGTATTCAATGATTGATTTATGGAATGTTGAATTTGAAACATTAAATTTCTATTACATCTAAAAAATTAGGTAAAAATTTGTATTTAAACATATAATGAAGAAAGTTTAAGGTCAATTAAGGGTACATTTAACAAATTGACATTTTGTGCACAACTTATGTCTCCACAGATAAGTGGTAGCTTTAGATTGTTTTAATTTGGTGCATGTATGCCACCATCAAATGCTATACTAAATTATTGATACTTTAGATTTTGAACTAGAAACCTATTACTTGGAATGCCAAATACTCAAAAACATGAAATAAAACGTTATAAAAAAAAATAGATAGTTACAAATAATATAAGACTATTTAGAAGTAACTTTTTGTAGTAAGTAATATGTTTTTGTATTTTCTCCTTAAAATATTCTATTAAAAAAGTTGCATAGTGATTTTCTCACATTGTTCGAAACATTAAATATATAATAACATAAAAGAAACCTAAAATCTTCTTATGTGGGGGAAAAGTGACCACTTACAAGTGTAAAATAGTTTTAAATTTGGTGTTGTATTTTCATTCATAGAGAATGTGGGTGCATTATGAGGTGTGCAATTCTTGTTTGAGTAATAGGGAGTGCATTAGGGTAGATGTTAGAAATTTTGATACCTTTTAACATTGGATATCAAAGATCGGAATCATCATCAAAAGTTATAGGTAGTCACTAACTTTTGGAGACCATTAGATGATGTAAAAATATTTGACCTAAAAATTGAGTTCAAATAGTATTATCTTTCAAAAAAGGTTATTAATTACATACATTTATGTTAAGTGGAAACCTAGTTTGCACATTGTCAAGACTCACAATATATAGTGCACCAAAATTTATAATTAGATATTCTCTTCTCTATAGTCTTTGTGAAAAATGACATACAACATCATTTATATATTTTATTATCTTCAATGATTTGATCATCATATTACCTAATTCTCAATACTTTTACAAGTGAAAGTCTGAATATAATAATAAATATTTTAATTTCATTTGATTTAAATATATTTAATTTAAAATTTAAATAATTATAAATAAATTTACATTTTAATTATATAAAAATATATATATTTATCTTTGACCACTTTTGATGCCTTATTCTTTTATATATATATATAATATTCAAATTAAAAAAAAAAATCTTTTGACTGTCAAATATTTTGATGTTCAAAACGAACAAGTCTAGATACATTGTAAAGATTGTATGTATTCAAAGATTTCTTTTTAGTACAATCGTCTAGAAAAAATGTGACTTAAGAATTGGTACGATATGTTTGACAAAAGGTGAGATACATTAGACAATTCTTATACTACTTTTGTACGCAGACTGGATAAAAGGGGAACGGGTGGGTCTACTTAGAAGCTTGCAGGATACGTCTTTGAAATAGTGAATGAATACGATTAGTTGAGTGTTTACCCAGTATATATAGATATTCCAAAGTTGAATGTTAGTTGCACCTGTTAAAGCCAACAAAAATGGTATGTTCCTTCGCTTTCTTTTTGGGAAGGAACGTGGAAGGAGGGGGAAGTTTATTTGTCCACACTTGATTTTTTCCAACGCAAAAAATATCTAAGATTGTGTAATTTTAATATGTCCATGCAAACACTACAAGACAACGAAAACCGGATCACAGATTTTAACCTTCAAAATTTTTGTCATGTGAAACAGTTTGGACTTGACTAACTGAGAGAAAACTCAACACTATTTATCATTATAATGAAGATGCTTGAGTACTTTTCTTAAGATGTTGGGTTGGATTAATAGTTCAAACATGTTGTTACGTGTTATTGTTTTAATATTTAGTATTTTATATTTAAATTAGCAAATGTATTTTTATTTATTTTTTAGAAAATGTATTATATATTAATAATATAAAAAGAATTTGTAAGAGTAAAAATGTGTTTGGAGTAGGTATATCCCAATTCAAAAATTATGAGAGAACATATCAGATAAGACGGTTGAAAAAAAGTTGTGAAGGGTAGTGTACAATGTACAACAGTCTCATTTTTCTTCAAGAGTGAGGAGTACATGTTCTTTCATAATGATATTAAACATTAGGAGTGGAGATCCATTATAATTTTTACCAATTGTTGCTTGCTGAGATTGAACTTTAGATAGTTGGGTTTGAAGCTTTCAGATGTTACTGTGTTTCTACTTCACTGCTTTAGCAAGAGTTGACTATTGTAAAATAATATTAGAGAAGTGTACAATCAGTAATGATTATATTGTTGTGTTTATTATAATTTTTAAATATATTTAATTCAAAAGATGTCCAATAAGTGATATTTTTTACATACCCATGCTTCATAGATAGGTGATGAATTCATTTTAATTTTTTTGGCAAACAATAATACCACATTTTAATGCAATACTATATGACTGATCTTTTGGAATGTTGAACTGAAAATTTTTAACTAGAAATTCCCATTGCACGCAAAACTTAGATAAAAAAATAGAACTAAAACATAAAATGAAGCAACACTTAAAGTTAGTGGAGATCACATTCAACAAATGACATTTTGTGCAAAACTTATGTCTCCCTAGAAAGGTGGTAGCTTTAGACTATTTTTGTTTTGTGCACACATGCCATTATTGAATGTAGTTCTAAATTACTAATATTTTGGAATTTTGAATTGGAAACCTATAACTTGAAATGTCCATTACATGAAAAAAACCAAATAAAAGGTTATATAAAAAGAAAAAGTATTTATGATCACAAAACTAAGATATTTACGAATAATATAAGACTATGTAAGAGGATTATTTTTTGTGAACCCCACAACTCCCAATGATCCTCTACAAATAAAATTCCTATAAAAAATGAGAGATCAAAGAAATTGATTAGTTATGCAATCAAGAGAGAAAAGCTTAAATCCACACAAGTATCATACAAACATTTGATATTGAGATTAACCTGTAATTGTAATTGAATTGAATGGAATTACCTTATATGGATTGATGATTACAATGAATGTGCATGCTTATAAAAGCATGCAAAACAAAACCTTAGATGAGGATTGCATTAGATTGTGACATGTATCAAGTAATTTCATTTAATGAAATAACTTGACCTATATTTAGCCAAATCTAATTAATTAAAAAGCACTACTAAGTTTAGCTTAAGTGAATAAAGTAATAAGGGATTTAAAAATTAATTAATTATCAAGTGATATCCTAATTACTCCAACACCCCCCTTAAGAACAACTTAGGGAGAAGCTAAAAACCTTGATGAAGAATGTAATGATGGATGCATGGATGGGTCCAAAATATAAGTCTTGGTAATGTACCCATGTACAAATAAATGAATCTCTCATAACTAGAGAAAAGGGAAAAAAAAACATAGGGAAAACTCCCCTCCAAAAGAGAGAATGAAATGACTGCACTAGTGAAAGAAGGATAGAAGGGTGACACAATGTGACCCCCCAAGGGATACTTTTGTCACATAAGTATAATAGATGTCTCCCTGATAGGAAAGATAATACAAGGATATGAATCCACTCATAAAGAAGTAGCTCCCATGCCAATGATGAATGTCTGAAGATAGAATATGATCCACTGCCTACAAACAACATTTCTTCCCTTAAGAAGAAATAGATCCACTACTGATTGGAGAATCCAATCCAAAAGAATGGGTGAATTAAGAATCCAAATCCAAATGATGTGTACCTTTGAAAAGTGGTCACATGTCCACATATCAAAAAGTGATGATAATTCAAAATCTTGTGAAGATTGATGTAGAATAAGTTGCAAATGTGATGAAGATGATGGGTCAAAGTTTTCCTTTCACTCTTTTATGCTTTAATCATCTTTTCTACTAAGTTTCAAGACATCTCGAAGACTTTTTTATACCTTTCATACACTTTAAAGAAAACTTAATTATGTGGAAATGCAAATATGATATGTTGATATATGTATGTGTGAATGCATGAATGTTTATGGCATTTATTATGATTCTATGTTTAAATTATGATTATTAATAGTATGGGTGCCTTAGTAATAAAACTAATATCTTGCAGCCAAAAAGAATGTTAACCCACAACAATAGGTTCTTCAACCCACAACATAAGGATTGTGAATGGTTGCAGAGGAGACAAAAAACCAAGGCACAACACTTTTTGAATGGAATGAAGGTGACCATTCATTGATCAGTCGTGAGTCACCACAAAATACTCTTGCTCACCAAATAAGACCACGAAGAAGAGGAGTCTATTGTCAGTGCGATTAATTCATGAAACGACTATTCTTAGGAACACGTCTTTGTCATAGAAATTAACCACTAGGCATAGAGTTCTAAATTGGTTTCTTTATTCCTGTTTCATAATTATGTTTACTTTTTTAAGACTAATTCCTCTCCTTATATTTGAGGGAGAGTGGATGGTTACTTTATGAGCTTGTTTTTAGTCCTAGAAGAATAAAAATCCTCACAAGCCCTATATAGTGGGACTTGTTGTCAAGGATTAAATCTAGTTGAGATAGTTTTTCTAGTTGTTAGTTTATCAAGTTGATAAGTTAGTTTTTATATGTTACTATTTATAGGAATACATTTGTTATTGAATAAGAAATATCCAATAGATTCTTGTTGGATTGTATGTAGGAGTTTAGTGTTTATATGCAATAAAAGGAGTTTGTTTGATGTCATGATCTACTAATTAAGTATTGAGTGTTTGAAATCTTCTATGGAAGAAACAACTTGGGGAAGGGCCATTTGAGGTACTACTAATCCACTTCATTTTTTTTTGTTAGATTAAATAATGCATCATTGGAATTAGTTAAGTAGTTTCCAATTATATGTACATATGTTGTAATTCATGAATGTGATTATGTAGTCTTGAATTAATTTTGTAGCTTCCTGTTGGTTTCATAATTTAGAGGATCTGGATAGGTTAAGATACTACAATTTAGTTTTAACAGCTAATAGTTGCAATCTTAGGTTTTAGGTACTCATAGCATAATGTAACAATTTATATTCATTTCCCCTATTTTATGAATTAGCAATTCATTTCACTTTCCATCTTTTGCAGTCTTTTTTACCTATGTAATTCTCTCTACTCCATTGATATAGGATGTACCTAGGATCCATGAACACATATATTGTTCTAACACTTTCTAAAGTTTATGCATCCCTAGTTAATAATTAAATGCAACCTCTTATGAAAAATGAATTATTCAATTAGAAATTCACCCTTTGAGTTGTGTATCTACCTAGTAGCACAAAGTTAATTAGAAATTATAGAGGCTATACAATGTGGTTTTCAACAAAGAGGAGATGAATTTTCTCAAATTAATCCTACAGATCTACAATAGAGGACTCAATTCTTTTATCTGTTCAATAGGATCGTAACCTTGGGGGCTAGTGCATCCCCTAGCTTAAGTATCATCTTACCTCTTCAATGTTTAGATGAAAGGACCCATTTTTGGCTTATCCATACTTTAGTGTGAGTATGATCATAATTTTATACCCTCACTAAAGTGGGGGCTAAATATAGTATTCTAAATTGTCACCCTTAAAAAATTCACACTATGTTTGGCTCCCACGAAGGTTTGTGTCCAATTAGGCTTATTAATCGCCTCTTTTATTTTTGTTTTCAAGAAATTGAGTGAAATTTGATGAATTAAATTAAAAATTTATTTTACAAATACTTAAAATTCAAAATAGGGCTAGACTAGGGCACCCTCACCCTTCTCTCCCCTATTTTAGCCCAAAATCTTAGGATTTTTTGTTATCCTTAATATGTTTCTAAATTAAAAATAAGTTTTCAACTTATCAAAATGGTTAATACTAATAATATTGAAACTCATATAAATATAAGTATTTCCCTCCATTTGAAAATCTAAGTAATTTTTTGAATATCTCTCAAGACAATCAAAGGACAATAAAATAAATTTCAAGAGAAAAATAAGTAGAATATCTACAACATTTTACTAGCCAATTAATGTTTAAGACACATCAGAAAAATCTATGTTACACATTGTAAGATGTTTCACGTTTCATGTTTTTTATTGTTATGAGCACTATAATTTGTAGGATCTCCAAGCAATTATGCATTTCCCCTTATATAAGATGAGGCAATTGAACTCAACCCAATAAGGAATATAATCTAAGTGACTAATAAGTTATAGCATTAAATTATCTATGGTTTATTTTCATTTATTTTACTCTACTTGACCTAGGGTAAGCACTCTTTATGATTATCATCATAGCCATTTGTGGAGGTGGAAAAACTAAAAATAGGTTTGATCAAGGAAAGACCATATATGGAACAACCCTTCTTCCCTTGTCATTCTTGTAGATTGGAAGTTTTAAGTGGACTGAATAAGAATAAATATTTCAAAATAACAAAACGATAAGACAATAATTCAAATGTATTCTCTCATCAAATTAGGGAAAGATTTATTATTCATAGATTGCTATACTTCAAAATCTAATTCTGCAAGGAATAACCTACAAATTGTGATGCTCATACAAATTTTGAATCTCTAAAAGGTAACATTTCTAGGCTATGGAACCCTCACCCTTATCTATCCATTTCTACCTCAAACTTTAATTCCAAGTTCACTCCTTTTTGCACTCTCCAATCCTATTCTCTATTTCTATATTTATGTTTTATATTTCTTAGATTTTGTGACAATTTTATTTTTAGTATTGTTTAACCTAGTTCACAATATCACACACACATACACATCATATCAATTCATCCATTCAACTAAAATCGAGACCAAAACCCTTAGAAATCATTCAAGCTCTTTCTTAAGGAGAGTAGATCCCATTTCACCATCTCACAATGGCGTGGTTTGCTATGGTTCTAAATAGCTTACACTTGAAAATTTTCGTTGTTGGGTTCCCCACCACTAGTATGGCCATTGGTTTTGAGATGATTTCCGCTATCAATTATAATTTGATATTGATGGGGCTATTTTTTCCACATCTCCTATTGTGGGGTCCAATTGGATGATTGTATGCTTAACCATTTATGCCTAGTAAATTGATGCAAAAGGGGCATTAATTCGAATCAATTGATCAACATATCCTTTATAAAGCAACCTACTATATCTAGTATGTTACCTTTAATTATATCAAATTAGGGAACTGTATTCTTCTTGGATGCTATCCACACTATATGTATAGTTGAATATTTTTTAGTTTTCCTAGAGGTTGTACATAGAAACCTTGACTAAAAGTAAACTTCACTATGTAAATTCTATCGTATAAATCTTAATTATTGACAATTGCTACAAGTAGGTAATCACGTTCAGATATTACCTTTTTTTTGCAACTATGTTGTAAATAAATATTAATGCAACTATGAGCGATAACTTTTTATGACCTTAAAAGATTACTAATAAAAATCTAAGTCAAATTAGTGAACACAAATACTAATATTATAATTTAAAAAGTCATTAATAAATAATATAAATTATAAAGAGCATTGAAGTTACCTCCAGTAGCACTTTCTTGGTTGATTTCAATATCATAGAATCTAATCAAGTCTTAATTCAAGAATCTATATATTGATTGAAATATATAGTTTATTGCATTCTATAAATGCAACTCAAGGCTGATAAGAAAAGTAATAATTAAAAAGTTTTTGATAAAGGAAAAAATGGGTTTTACAGGGACCCGAAACCACAGAGTAATAAAAAATACAAAGATTAAGCATTAAAGTATCCAAAACAAAAAGGCTACAAAAGAAAAAGAGCCAAGAAAGCCCAACAGCCCCCAACCCAAGGCCAGTAAAGGCCACTAGAAAAGCCCAACTAGCCAAATAAACCACCAACAGAAACAATCCCCAGCTAAACTAAGGAGTTTAGAGTATCAATAGCCTTAGCTTCGAGAATGTACA
>VDFB02271358.1:409618568-409655933 GCA_007258455.2 Sequoia sempervirens | reverse complement strand
TTTAACAGATGCAACGTTCGGGGTAGTGATTGCAATGCTCTGGCTTTTGGCGAATGCGTAGTTTGGGCTCACATTTGTGGTTCAGACCTAAAACTCAAAATTTCTAAAAATTTCTTCCAAATCTGGTTAGATTCACGTCAGGTTCACCAATTTAGATTAGGGTAGAAACAAGGTTAAGGTCATGAAACGGTTAAACTAAATCCTTAAAGCCCTAAACCAACAATGAAGTACAATCCAACATAGAAACATAACATATAAAGCAATATTACCTATGCCATGGTTGATTCACCTCTATTTTCCTTCTCCATTTTGCTTGATGTACTTGATTGCCCTAAAATTTGAGTATGCAATAATAGCCTAATGACAATGATAGAAAAATATTGAAGATTGTAGTTGTCTCCTTAAGTGCACTTGAAATCAAAGTAGTCTAGGTAGCATAAGATGTCAAAATGTAGAAATGACAATGATAGGTGTCTTTTATAGAAAGCCAAATTGGAATGAAGGGCTAGGATTAAAAGCCAATATGATATGTCAATCAATGACCAAGAATGAAGTTGTAGTATGAAATAGATTTAGGGTAAAATTAGGGTAATGATAAGGATGAATGGTTAAGATTTAATTATAAAATAATTCAATCAAGGGTGAAATTTGAATGAGATGTGAAGAGATAAGGATGACACTGGTAAAGAGGTTGGCACAAAAAAAGAGATTGTTGGAGAAAATTAAATAATTATAAAATTATTTAATTTGAGAGGGAAAATGAATAATTAAATAATGAAAACATTATTTAATTATGGAAGACATGTGCCAAGTTGACTTTACAATTAAATAATAATTTAATTCAAAAGTGGGAGGAAAAAGACAAATTAGTAAGTAATTAAATAAATAATATTTATTTAATTTAAGGTAGAAAAGGCTAAATGAATAATTAATAATTGAAATAGCTATTTAATTATAGTAGAAAGTGACAATAATTAAATAAATAAAATTTATTTAATTAATCAAGAGAAGAAATAATTTAAGGATTAAAATGAATTAATTAAATAATTAAAATTATTTAATTAATAGGAGAAATATGACATTAGACAATAATCAAATAATTAAAATTATTTAATTATTAAGGACGAAAGGGTATTAATGAAGAAAAATAGTGTTTGCAAGCCTAGGACAATTTTTAGTGTCAACAATTTTGAGTCTCAAAAATGGATCCCTCTAAATTGGGAGAATGTATTTCATTCAAATAAGGTTGGCGGCCTTGGTCTGCATTTTTTTTTAACTCAATTTTTAGGATTTAGATGCCAAGTTATTCTTGAGATGGTTAAAGAACCCTAAGTAGCCTTGGACCTAGATCCTTAGTTTAAAAAAATTGGGAGTTTTTTTTTAAGATGTTCCATGAATGGAGTTGAAAGGAAAAGGGTCAATGATCTAGAATACTATGAAAAAGGGTGTGAGGTTATCAAGCAGGATATTTTTTGGATTATTAATCAAAGTAATAAATATAATTTTTAGGATGATTTTTGGGACAATAATCCTTCTATTATGTCTTACTTTCCTCATCTTTGTTCCCTTTGTAATGCCTTCCTTGTTGCAAGATGGTATCATGTGGTAGACTTTAAATATGAGCTCTCTTCAAGAAGAACCTAGCTCCAAGATTAGAAGGATCCTAATCTCTAGCTTAGAGGAGGTTCTAAGGAAGATAGGAAGGCTCTGGATTCTATTTTGGCTAGTAGATTGTGTAGTTATTTGGAGGATTCATATATTATTGCTTGGGGCCTTAGTCCAAAAGGTGAGTATTTAGTCAATCTTGGATATCAAGCCTTGGAGATTTAGTATGGAAGAAATGTGGAATCCTTGGTATGGGAGAAAATTTGGAATAAATTTAGTTGACCTAAATTCAATTTAATTTTATGATTGGTGAGTCAAAATAAGTGCCTTACTTGGGAAAACATCTAGAAGAGAGGATTTTAGGGGCCTTCCATATGTTTTCTATGTGGATCAAGTGAAGAAGATATGAATCACCTTTTTGGTGTCATTTCTCTTCTGAAGTTTGGAACATCTGGTGGTAGATTTGGAATAAACCTACTCCTCACTCCACCTCTCTAGTTGAATTTTGGAACAACTTGGGTAGACCACCTACTTCAATCGAGCCTTGCATTTAGCCACATGGGATATGGGTCTATCTTTCATCATTTAGAAATTATGGTTGGAAAGGAATCACACATATTTTAGGATGAAAGAAATGGGATAATCTAGGCTTGGCTTAAAATTAATTGTGTGCTTAAAGAGGATATTTTAAGGAAAATTTCTATGTAGAAGGCCCTTGAACCTCTTCAAATATTCATGTGGCTAATATTTTGGAGATATCTCTTAATCCTCATTAATTTATTTGGCTTTGACACTAGCCTTGGTCTCCCAAGAATGTGAATAGGTCAAGAAAGTGGCATCCTCCTCTTGGGGATTTCCTTAAAATAAATATGAATAGATCCTCTAGGGGTAACCTCAGTCTTGTTATAATCAAAGGTATAGATTGTGATGTTACTGGTTCTATTCAGTTTGTATTTTCTCCCTCCTTGGGTTTTCATTTCAATAATTAGATAGAAGCCTAGGATATTTTTTATGGTCTTGAGAAAGACTATCTTGGTGGTTGGAAAAAATTGTTTGTGAGGTTGCTTCTATGATTCTTTTCAATCTCTTGAATAAAAGAAAATGTTATGATTGCTCATGGAGGTTAGTTGTGGTGGTTAAACAAAAATTCCATTCAGTTACTAGGTTTGAAGTTATCTCATTTACTCATATTCCTAAGGAGTGGAACAAGGTCATGGATTTCTTGGCCAAATGGAAATAAGAGGAAGTGAGTGGTTGGATTGTAGATAATTTGAGAGATTTGGATAAGGAGTGATCACAAATACTTCATCAAGTTATTGATGATTACAAGATGGGATGATATAGATGATCCATATTGGGCCATATTCTAGATCATTAGGAAATATTGGTAGGTTTTATTCTTGGGTATTTGGTTTTGTAGAGATTTTGCATAGAACCTTTGTCTTCTTTGTATTCATATGGCTATGCACATCTATAAGTATCTTTGGTTCTTTGATTCATGTAATTATATAAATTTTGACATAATTATATTTTTAGCCCTTGTTGGCCTCCTACAATGATTTAACAACTAAGCTCTTACAGCTGTGATTCAGAGATTGGACATCTAAATTGAATAGCCATTCAATCATCATGAAGGTGCATTTAACTTGTCAACCCAAGGATGTGAACTTGAAATGGGTCAGCACAATATGTGCACTAGAAACTGAAAGTAGCCATTTTTATTCTAGAGCTAAGAAAGATGCAATGTTGAAAGTAAGTTGCTTGGAAAGGAATAACATAAATGTTGGACATCAACCAACAACCATACTAAGCTTGAAATGCATGACATAAATGAAAATATGAACAAACAGAAAACTACTCTATCTGCTTTGGTTGAGGAACAGTCACATAATGGAATTCTAGTGGTTGTAGGAACAATCAGCGCTAGATTCTTAACTAATTATTGAACAAAAAGTAACAACTAGGCTAACTAAGCTAAAGGATAGATTGCTCACCAAGTGGGCCCCCTTGGATGAGTATCCTCTACTACTAATGAAAACTTAGATGCTTGAACTCAGAACTTTATTTTATTCACTAGGAAACATGAGTACAAAAGAGTAGCATAACTATATCACTAAAAAATAAGAATGCAAGTACGATATTAGATCATGCAACCTCCTGAAAAGGAGCATTTGATCCTTATTTATACTACCATCTAAGCAAGGCGGTCAAATCCATGAACTAGGAGGATGCCAATTAAAGGGAAAGTAGAGAAAATGGAGAGGTGGTTATAAGGTGCAGCATGGAATTTGGTCGATGTGACCACAAATTTAGCGTGTTGGTGTGTGAATAATTGTCTTGTACCTAGCTTATTCCATTCACTCAGGTAAATTCAGGGACATATTCACATGGTTAAGTTTCATTTAGGTAAAAGATTCTTTTCTTAGAAGGCTTAGTTGGCTTATCTTAGGAACTTATCTTATCTAGCTAGGATGCATCATTTCCTAGGTACTAGGTTGTTGGTTGTCTCATGTCATAGGATCATGACATTTGTCAACATCATGTTCATTCATCTCTCAACCTTGCCCATAAGGGCAAGGCATTCATGTACACTTGTATTCATTATTCAAGTTTATTCAAGAATAATCAATCTTGCATTGTGAAGCAAGCTTTTCTACGTTTCTCTTAGAAGTGGTTTTGGTCAGAACTCCATCTTAGGTGTTGGACAAATTATCAACCTCTAAGCATGGTAATCGGTATTCACAAAAGTTGCATTCCTTCCCGCATCCGACATTTTGGCTTGAAGAATTTTGCCGATGCATTGGGTTTCAAGAACCTCACCTAAGTTGATTTCGTGAGCATCCGTACCTTAATTTTGATCAGAATTCGCTTTTATATTGGGTGTAAAGTTGTTTTGAAGCAATTTTTTGCTAGCAAACCTCTCTGCCGTACGATTGTTTCGCAAAAATATTTTTTCAGGAAAATATTTTCTGCCATTTGCTTATGATAATTTTGGGGCAAAATTATTGTATTCGGGCAATATTTACATAGTTGGGCGTTTGGAATATTTTTTTAAAAATAAAAACCCAATTATTATTTTTTGCGGGCAAGATTTGGTTTTTGGCAAGTGGCTTTAATTACAGGGTTCGTACCCCTGTCGGGTCCATCCAGCCGATTGTACCTCAGCCGTCCACCACTTGTCGCCCCCCGTCAGTCGACTAACCGGCGGGTTGCTGTTTTTGGTGGTCAAATCTTCTTTATCCGCAGTTTCTGCCACATCCGCATTGTTTAGCTGGCACATCTAATAATATTCTGTGGTGGTACTGATCGGTCATCATATCCAGTCAGTAGTACTCGGCGGCACCCGGTGCATCATCTCTGTCAGCGGTAATTCTCCGTCAAATCTGGGCTAACAAATCTGCATCGAAGGTACGAAGGCTTTATTGGCTGGCACTGTCTATAGCGGCGACAATTTGCACCGGCGAGCATGGATGGGCATCCGATGGCCTGCCATGCCTGACATACCTGCTCCTGACTGTGCCTCCGTAGCCTGCCGTCCACGGGTTGTCCTTCTGTCCAGCATCCTTCAATGTCCGTGTGTTTGTCAGTGAGTTTGTCAGTGATGCAGTGCCGCTGGCGAGTGAAGGAAAATATTAAAACATAATATAATATTTTAGGTCAGCCTGGCTTTCCAAATTAATGTTCAAAATATTTTAAAATATCATATAGTTTCATTTTAAATTAACTTCCCACCCTAATTGAAATTTTAAAAATTAAACTATTTGATAATTTTTACATCAGGTGATAAACATTTACTTATTTTTAATGGTTTTCTATTTACCTCGATTTTAACATTTTACAGTGGACATTGAATATTTAAATATAATATAATATTTTAAGTTAGCGTTGCTTTCTAAGTTTACTGTTCAAAATATTTTAAAATATCATATAGTTTAACATTGGATGTATTGCATTTTAAAATAATTTGGCTTTCCAATCTATTTGAATGTCTTTTTAATATGTAAAATTTAAAAATATTAAATAATTATTACATATTAAATAATTAAATTTAATATGTAAATTTAACATGAAAAATTTAAATATGTAAATTTAACATGAAAAATTTAAATATGTAAATTTAACATGTAAATTTAATATGCAAATTTAACATGTAAATTTAATATGCAAATTTAACATGTAAATTTAATATGCAAATTTAACATGTAAATTTAATATGCAAATTTAACATGTAAATTTAATATGCAAATTTAACATGTAAATTTAATATGCAAATTTAACATGTAAATTTAATATGCAAATTTAACATGTAAATTTAATATGCAAATTTAACATGAAAAATTTAATATGTAAATTTAATATGTAAATGTAATATTTAATATGTAAATTTAAGATGAAAAATTTAATATGTAAATTTAACATGGAAAATTTAATAAGTAAATTTAACATAAAAAAATTAATAGGTAAATTTATCTATTTCTTCATTATTAAATTTTTCATTAATATGTAAATTTAACATGAACAAATTTAATAATGAAGAAGTAGATAAATTTACCTATAAAATTTACTTATTAAATTTAATTATTTAATATTTTAAATTTTACATATTAAAAAAAATCAAATAGGCTGGAAAGCCACATTATTTTAAAATATTTTGAACAGTCATATTCAAAATCTGACTATGTGTTTGTTAATGATGCAGTGTCGCAGTGAGTGAAATTAAATATTAAAACATAATATAATATGTTAAGTCAGCGTGGCTTTCCAAATTAATGTTCAAAATATTTTAAAATATCATATAGTTTCATTTTAAATTAACTTCCCACCCTAATTGAAATTTTAAAAATTAAATTATTTGATAATTTTTACAACAATCTACAATAAACTAAAACAACGAAAATGAATATAACATTTTAATTTTACAAACCAAATGTTTGTATGCTGCAATGATTAAACATTGTAATTTAATATTTTAACCTTAATTAGGGCAAGGCCGAATGCTTGTACACAAAAATATAAGATTAAATCTTGGATGTGAAAATAATTCTCATAAAACTATAAGATTGTGAAAACAATTCTCACTGTAAATATTTGTTAGTGGTAGTTTTTAAGTTAATAAAGAGCAGAAAAATAAGCTTTATTGCATAAATTTTTGTTAGTTATATTTTTTTCGAGCACCTCAATTAGTTAAACGTTTGCTTGGGCCTCATGCATTTCAATATCAATATCAATATCAATACCAACTCAATTTATATATGATTTTAGGAGAGGTTTGATTTTAGGGAGAAAAACTGGAGGATTCTCCTCCTTCCATTGGAATTGCTACTGATTTAAGAGACATCACATATCAAGCATAAGTATTTTCTTAGTTCTTGATAATTCATAGGACCATCTAAACTCTGAAGATTTCAAGTTTTATGTGAATTCTTTTCTTTTTGGAATGTAAATGGGGTAGAAGTTTCTTCATCTTATTTTATGAGGAGGAAGAATTGCTCTGTGAGTAGTTTCTATTTCATTCCTAATAATTGTCTTGTAATTTATATCTTAAAAGTTTATAAAATGTACTATAATATTCTTTCGATTTTGCAGATTCTACTAGCTATATTTTCCCTTCAATTGATAAAAAATTTCAAATCTTTAAATGCATTTTGGAGCACCACTTCCACAATATAATGATAATACCAATGTTAGAATGTGAGAATCGAAAAGTTAAAGCCAACTACATGTTTATTGTTGGGAATTTATTTTCCTTTTTCTTTTAAGATAATGGGGTCTCATTGAATATGTTCTTCTATGAATTCTCTGAACTTTATAAAATTTGAGTCAATCTTCATGGGACACTAAAAACAACAAAGGGAAATATTACTTATACATATTAGGGCAAGAAGCAGACAATTTAAACATAACTGTCTGGGCATGCAAGGGCTTGATTGATGACCTCTTTGTTGGCAACTTCCTTGGAAAAGATAGTAATTCTCTTCATTACACATTTGAATGTGTATATATATTTTAATTTTTTAATTTTTTTTTGAAATTCAATTTGGTATTACTGTAAATTCTCTTTTGGAAGTTGAGCTTACAAAAGTTGGACAATCTAAGAAACAAGTTTTAGAAAAAATTGTGTATGGTTCTTTTTTGCATGTAATTGTAGAGCATATAAAATAGGTATTGAGTGTATGGATAATAAGGTTTAGAAGTATTCTTTGCATTGAATTTAATGAAAAATTGATCTTTATCTCTTCTCTTAATTGATCTTTGTAAAATATTTGTACATAATTTTTTACTTATTAGTTTTAAACAATATACTCTTTTTTTAAATCTACAATTTTTCTTTCTTCAAGAAATTACACTAAAAAAATAGGGTAATTATTACTATTTTAAACTTCTTGTTATTTAATTAATTGGTTAATCCTCCTTATATGGTAATCTTAGATTTTTTCAAAAAGATTATTTTATTTAATCAACAACTTCTCCCTATAAATATTATAATTATTGCTATCTTTATTTTTCTCTACATTTGTACTAATGCCATTTGGCTGAAGTATTAGTAGATATATATCATTTTAAGGGAAGAAAATTAATAAAGATAATGATATTTCCATAGTTCATATGAGCATTTGAAAGATCACTATTTTATAATTTTTAAAAATAAATTGTAGGGGTTTTTTAATTAAAGTTGTTGCTATAATCGGGCTGGGCTTAAATGTCACACACTAAGCTTTGATGCTTAGTGTGAGCCCCTCCTATTTGCAACCTCGTTTTTCTTTTCTTTTTATGTTAACTACCAAATGCACAGCCATCTACCATGCATCATGCCATTAACCATTATATGATGGATCCATAGCATTTGTCAGTGTGTTGGTGTTTGTCAAACCTGGAGGACTATCAAGAACTTTACCTAGTCCCCCAAGAATATAAGTTAATGTTTTTAACTTATATTGTTTTACTTGTTCTTTATTAAGAAACTCTATTTTTAATTATATAATATAATATAATATATAATTTTATATTATATTACATATTATATAATGTTTTTTTGTTATATGTGTTAAATTGAAAGTTAAATTATCTAAATAAATATTTATTTTTACTAAGTATATTACTTGTAATTAAAATTGTGTAAGTGGTTTTTACTAAGTGTATTTATAAATAAATTATATGGTTTGTATTTTTTATGTAAAGTAAATATTTATATTTTATAAAAATTATGACTTATTTTAATAAAATAATTTTTTAAAAATAATTTTGAGCAATTTGATTAGTTAATGTATTTTATTTTTTATTATTATCTTTATTAAATTGACAATTCATCTATAACCATCAAGTATTTAATCTTATTAATTATTAATTTGCATCTCATATTTTACAATATTTTTTTATAATATGGTTGAACACAACATTTAGATAAATAAATAAAATTTAAATTGTGTTATTTAACTCTTAAGTGTGTAAGAATCTTAGATTGAAATTTTATATTTTTATGGTTAATTACTAAAAAATTAGAAGAAATATTTGTTAGTCTTAGATTATGTTATTTAACTCTAAGTTTGAATAAGTTGGTAGTTAATTTATTTGACTTTTATTCTTACTTTATGTAAATTGAAAGAAAATTACATAAAATTCTCATGTAAAAAGTTTCAAAAAATATCATTAATCATGAATAGAGTGTTTGATCATAAAATGTCAAAAAATTGGATATTCATCAAATAGATAAATGGACAAGTGGATCTATAGCCACCAAGTATTTAATCCTATTAGATATTAAATTTCTAAGAATGCACTAAAAGTTGATACCTTATAATATATTTTTATAATAATACGAAGAAAAAATGACATAATATACAAGGAAAAAAATTTAAGCCTTCAAACCCACACTAATATAAAGTGATTTAACTAATGTACTTAAAATTATTTAATAAGATTATTAATATTTATTTCAAAGTGTCTCAAAAAAATAATAATAAATATTTATAGTCATAAACATGTGGTTATAAATCTAAATTTTAACCAAAAGACAAAGTATTAACGATATAATTGTTAACTATCTCATAGAAAAGATAGAGTACTATGGTAAAAGAAAGATATGAGGGAAAATTTTGGATTGAAATTTTAATTTTTTATGGTTAATTGCAACTTATGGGATTTTTTAATTTTATATTATCTTAAAGGCAAGTAGTGGTATTGTTATTTTATTTTATTTGTACAAATGATTTAATCTTATTTAATTTAAATATCTAATGTGGCTAAACACACCTCCTAGATGCACCACACTAAATATTTATTTAATCTACAATATCATAATATATTTTTTTATATAAGGTGTACAATACCTAATCTCAATACTTGAAACCTCACCTAGAATCCTTGTGAAATCCACTGTGTGCTAAGTTTTCTAGATTTGTATGTTATTGAGATTTCCCATACATTCATGCCTTCTTTGGTATCCCCAATCCACAAATCCTAAAAACTATTGGAAGGTCTATGTGATTATTTTAAGAGAATTTTAATTGTTACTTACTTGGTTACATATTTCCATCCACCTCAAAGATTTGAAACCCCACCAAATCCTTCATCAAAATTAATCTAAGTATTTTGGAGTGTCAGAGTTCTTCATCCCTTATGAATAATTTGCAAATAATATTGTGAGTAATTAAATACATCAAATTTAAAAGGTTTATGATAGCTTAATCCTCAATAAAAGAAGATGAAAATAAGTTTTTTCATAATATTATGATAATATTATATTTTTATATTATATTATATAATGTTTATATATTTTATTATGATTTATATTATATAATTATATTATTATCTTATAATATATCATATCATATATTATAATATTATAAATAATATAATTTAATATATTATATATAAGTATTATATATTTAAATTGTTATATTATAATATTTATATCTAATATAAAAATATAATATTTAAAATACTATATTATAATATTTATATGTAATATAACAACATAGTATTCATAATATGTAATATAATATTTTTAATGCATTAAAAAAAATTATCAACTAATCAAATTATTCAAAATTATTTTTAAAATTTTATTTTATTGAAATAAAGCATATAAATTTTATAAAATATTTTAATTACAAACAAAAAAATATTAAATTAAATAATTTTAATTTGAATTTTTTAACACATATAACTATTGTGCACAAATTATATAATATGCAATATAAGATAAAACTATATAATATATTATATTATACAATTAAAACAAATAAAGTGCTCTATATTCCTTCAAGTCTCACAAACATGGGTATTTTATAGCGGACTGATAAATGCTACAGACCCATTGATAATGATTAATGGCATGATGCATGAATTAGCAGGGCCCATACTAAGTCAATGCTTTGTGTGTGACATTTAAGCCCAACCCTATAATCCTGTTCCTTAATCACATTTTCCATCTCTCCTCATGACAATATATATAATATAGCCATATGCTTATTTATGTATCACCGTACCTTGATTTGAAAATAGTGGGTCTCTCCTTGTATGCCTACCACTTGTATTCCTAAATCTCCTGTTGACTACCACTAAAGAAGAGTTTGTGTTGGAGACAATATTCAATACAGAACTAGTCTACGCCACAAATCCATTGTTAATAAACTAAAGTATGAATGTGGAGTGAGTGCAAAGCTATATCCTTTAGAACTGAAATATACTTCAAAGATTCATTTTTTATTTATTTTTATATTCTTGTGATTTCAAATCAACCAAAGTTAGGGCAATAGAAATATTGGTAGAAGACTTGAAATTATTTTCTTCATTCAATGAGGAACTATTTGCTATAATGGTTCAAATTGAGCTTCACATAAAGAAGTTCCTTCAAATGAACAATGATTACATTTTCCTTGTCTCACAAATTTTCATATAATTAAAATGTGTTTATTCGCTGATTAGTTTGTTGTTTTGTGGTATGGAGCAAGGAGTTTAAGTTGAAGAAAAGACTGTTTGTTTCATGTTGTAGTGGAATTCACGTTTCTAACAAGAACCGTGCAACCACACATATAATTTATTTATACACATTTTATTACTTATCAATACTATTCTATAACTTTTTTGGCAGGAACTTCGCTGCCCTGCAGCTCTTGTTTTAATGGTTTTCTATTTACCTCCATTTTAACATTTCACAGTGGACATTGAATATTAAAATATAATATAATATTTTTAGTTAGCCTTGCTTTCCAAGTTTATTGTTCAAAATATTTTAAAATATCATATAGTTTAACATTGGATGTATTGCATTTTAAAATAATGTGACTTTCCAATCTATTTGAATGTTTTTTAATATGTAAAATTTAAAAATATTCAATAATTATTACATATTAAATAATTGAATTTAATATGTAAATTTAACATGTAAAATTTAAATATGTAAATTTAACATGTAAATTTAATATACAAATTTAACATGAAAAATTGAATATGTAAATTTAACATGAAAAATTGAATAGGTAAATCTAACATGAAAAATTGTATAGGTAAATCTAACATGAAAAATTGAATAGGTAAATTTAACATAAAAAATTGAATAGGTAAATTTAACATAAAAAATTTAATAGGTAAATTTATCTACTTCTTCATTATTAAATTTTTCATTAATATGTAAATTTAACATGAAAAATTTAATAATGAAGAAGTAGATAAATTTACCTATAAAATTTACTTATTAAATTTAATTATTTAATATTTTAAATTTTACATATTAAAAAAAATCAAATAGGCTGGAAAGCCACATTATTTTAAAATATTTTGAACAGTCATATTCAATATCCACTGTGAAATGTTAAAATCGAGGTAAATAGAAAACCATTAAAAATAAGTAAATGTTTATCACCTGATGTAAAAATTATCAAATAGTTTAATTTTTAAAATTTCAATTAGGGTGGGAAGTTAATTTAAAATGAAACTATATGATATTTTAAAATATTTTGAACATTAATTTGGAAAACTAGGCTGACCTAAAATATTATATTATGTTTTAATATTTTCCTTCACTCGCCAGCGGCACTGCATCACTGACAAACTCAATGACAAACACACGGACATTGAAGGATGCTGGACAGAAGGACAACCCGTGGACGGCAGGCTACGGAGGCACAGTCAGGAGCAGGTATGTCAGGCATGGCAGGCCATCGGATGCCCATCCATGCTCGGGCCTAAGGTAAATTGGTTTACGGTATATGGCCTTATTGGTTTCGGGTGCAGTATATTTTGTCTGCTGCCTACCCCGCAGCCGTGGTCTTCAGTGGTTGTTTGCTCTTGGCCGACGGTCAAGTTCCACAAGGATTGGTCGCCGGTGTTGTTTTATTATCGGCATACACCTATCACATTCTAATGGTACGAAGTCTTGTCGGCTCTTTCCAAGGTTTATTTCCTAATCATAGTTGTCGGCCTGAGTCAGTTTTGGCTTCAATATTATAAAAAGCTTTGCTTTAAATATGGTCTTAAGTCGACCACTTTTATTTCTGTATGTGGATTTCAAGTTTAATTTTATGCAAACCTTGTATTAACCTTTATGAAATGTCCGCTAGCCTTTTTGTCTTTTAAATTAGCCTTGGGAGCCGAAATTTTGTTCTCATTAGCCTGAAGGCGTTGCGCTTCAGTTCCTTAGTGGCCCTAAAATAGTCTTTTTTTCATTTTCATAACTTGCATACGGAGATGAAATTTTTCAAACTTAAATATCGACGGAAATGTGAAGACATCTGAATTTTTCAGTGGTGCAGAGATTTGCAGAGGATCTTGTAAAGTTTTGTTACCTTCTTTTTCCAAAGGCTAGCCCGAATGGTCGCTTTCTCGCTTCCGAAGTTCATCTTTGTGGTTCGATTCGAATATTTTCGGCCTCAAATTTGTGGCATCAGAAAGGTATTGAGGAGCACTTCAGATCTACTCATGCATTTTTTGCAGATTGGTTTCCAGATTTTCATATTTTCAGTTTGTAGTTGATTTGATATTTTGGGACACATTATTGTAAATTTGCAAAAAAAGTGCAAATCTGTTGGGACAAAGGGGTTGATTTCTTGTATTGTGAGGGAAATTAGTTGTTCTCCTATTGTAATATCTCATTGTATCATGGATTTGACAAAAGTTGTACTTCTAACTCCATATAACTATCATGAGTGGAAATCTCAAATGGAGTTATTATTGTTAAAATCAAAGTTGCAACGCATCACATTTGGTCAAGATCCAGAACCTGCAGGAGCAAAAGAGAAAAGAAAGTGGCTTGATAGAAGGGATGAAGCTCTTGGTACTTTGAAGTTGTCCATTTCTCCAGATCTTAGATATCATGTTGCATCTTGCACTCATCCTAATGAAGCTTGGAATACTTTAGAGAGTCTCTTTGGTAAGCCAGATAAGATGAGGAAATTTAAGTTGGAGAATGAACTCATGGGTCTTAATCCTTCAGCTTTTGACAATATCCAAGACTTTTTCTCTAAGCTCAATTCTCTTAGATTGCAGTTATCTAATTGTGGGGTAACTAAAGAGGATGAACAGTTGATACTTTCTATTCTTGCTAAGCTTGGTCCTGATTATTCAGTGTTTGTTTCTACTTTCTATGCTACAATGGATGCTCTTGGAAATGCATACAAAATGCCTTCTCTTGATGAATTTGCAGCTCAACTCACAAGGGAACAAGCAAAGTTGGTACACATGGGCACATTGAAGTCTTCTAGACCTCATGCTCTTGTTGCAAAGGAGACAAAGGATTCAAGTGGAAAAGGTAAGAAGCAGAACAAGGCACCCAAGTCTAATGAGCAAGGTAAAGATCCTCCTTCACATAGCACTCCTGAGTCCACATCCTCTTCTAAAGAGGAATCATCTAAAAAGAAGAAGTCAAAATGTGCATATTGTAAAAGATTAGGACATGATGAGCATAGATGTTATAATAAGAAGATTGATGAATTGACACACCTTCTTCAAAAGAATAACATTAAGTTGCCCTCTTCAGTGTCTACTACTTCTTCTTCTGCATCTCAATCGGCAACTCCATCTAAGTCACAGGACACAGGATCTACTTCTGGGCTACACAAGATGAAAGGACAAGCACTCTTGGCCTCTACAAGTCCTACATCTCATAGATGGCTTCTTGATTCAGGGGCATCTCATCATATGGCATCTTCTATGGACATGTTCTCTTCTTTTGAGCCTTGTAATTCTCCTCATATATTGATGGGTAATAATACATATATGAAGGTAAGTGGAAAGGGTTCTATTGACATGGGGGAAGGTATTTTCAATGATGTACTTGTGTTCCCTTCCCTTTGTCCACTAATCTCCTTTTCATTTATCAAATTACCTATGGGGGTCAAGGTAAAACAGCTGAGTTCACCTTTATAGAAATACATAAGGGACTTCCTTCGGTGACTAGGGGATATTGTTGCTATCTGGATGGTTGGATCATGGCCCTCGTGTATATTCCCTTTTCAAATTTTGTTTCTAAGATGATAATGTCTCCTTTGACTGCATCACACACTTCATTGAGTGTGAACCATGATAGTGAGGAGAAGTTTGGTCATCTACACCTTGGTATTCTAGAGACCAGTGTTGAGCTTCCTACTCCTCCACCTCCTACTCCTTCAACCATTGATGCTTCTATTTAGCAGGATGATCATAGTTTTCCAGATCTTGCTTTGTGGGATGAGTATTTGATAGGGATTTCTAGCTTGTTCATGGAGTCTCATACTGCAGATTTGGAGGACACACTTGAGGGGATTTCTCTCCTCTTTGATGATAGTTTCAGTAAAATTGTTATCACGTCTACTTTGTCTTTGAAGATTGGCATTCATTAGTCTCCTCCTTCTCTTGATTTGTCATGTTTCTTGGTTCAGTTTGATCATTATTCTATTGTGGCTCATTCAAGCTTGGAGGATCTTCATCAGTTTTTAGAGGCATACATGTTGAGCATTCATGCTTACTCCTTTTAGTTGTACATGGAGTGGCTTCTACATCAGCTTATGGCTTTGTTTCTTCCTAAGGGAAGATGTGTTGCTTGCAGACATTGGGTCATCTTTTGTTTCCAGGCATTCTTCAGCATTGGAGCTTCTTCATCATGGGGGGATATCTTATCTCTCTACTTGCCTCTTGTGGGGGGGTATTTGATTGTATATACATGATGCATGTTGTCCTTGGGGGGTATCATTGAGTCCTCCATACATCATGTTGTCTTGTTTCTTTTGTTTTGTTTTCTCTCTTTTGGAGAGGAGTTTTGTCCCACAGGGTTTTCTCCTTTTCTCCGCTTGTGAGAGACTGCATCATTTGTATTGTAAATGGGTACGTAACATGGCCTAGTAGCCGGGAACCATCTTCATAGTCTTTGCATAGTTTGCATAATAATCTTCTCCCTAAGTTGCACTTAAGGGGGGGTGTTGGTGTGAATAATTATCTTGTACCTAGCTTATTCATTCACTAGGTAATTAGGGGACATATTCACATGGTTAAGTTTACTTAGGTAAAATATTCTTTCTAGAAGTTTTAGTTGGCATTTCTAGAACTTATCTTATCTAGCTAGGATGCATCATTTCCTAGGTGATTAGGTTGTTGGTTGTCTCATGTCATAGGATCATGAAATTTGTCAACATCATATTCATTCCTATCTCTCAACCTTGCCCATATAAGCAAGGCATCTCATGTACATTTGTATTCAAGCTTCAATCAAGAAATCAATCAATCTTGCATTGTGAAGCAAGCATTCTTGCCATTCTCTCTCTTGTGGAAGTGGTTTTGGTCGCAATTGATCTTGGGGGTGTTGGGGAGTCACCATCAACTCCTACAGGTGATAAATATATGCTTGGTTGGTATGTACTCAAAACCACATAGGTGGCTATGGGGAAAGTCATATTGCGGAATGGGATTCCCACTCAACCATATCAAATTTATACCACCTGATAACTTTAATAAGTCACTACAAAGAAAAATGTTGGTTTGTGCTTCATGAGACAAGAAAAGCTACATATACTTAGAACTCATGAACAAACAAGATGGTACCACATGCATGCAAGTTGTGTTATGCAAGCTGGCCATATAAATGTTAAAATGTAAGATGTAAAAGATGTTCAAATGAGTCTTGTTAAGTTCATGCAAGGTTTGTAACTTAGGGAACATTGTGTCTAATGTCTCCAAGAGAGGACTAGTCAAAGAATAGTCTATTCACAACTTAGGTGATGTAGTGTGTCACATCAGACTAGTAAGAGGAATGTAATATGCTAAGATAGATCATGCTTATGAAGGACATCATAGCCAATGTCATCAACAAAGTGACAAACACGTCGTATGAAATGACAAGGATGCACTAAGAACCAAGAATGCAAATGAATAATCCTAATGTATGCCCCCTCTTTAAATGAATTGCTTGACACCGTTCTATGAGAAAATTACTTTAAAGTAGAAAATGAAAAATGCAAATAGAAAACAAGACAAGAGAGCCAACTTGGAAAGACCCTATACCAAGTCATATGTTTCCAAGTAAGGCTACATCTTTCCAAGTAAGGCTACATCATGTAAATGAAAAGGATAACAAAAGAAAGAGGGGTTTCCCCCAGAAAGGAATACATAAACATAAAAAAATATATGGTTGAAGTCAGTATATTTGTTGAGTACAATGCTTTTATGAAAGAGATCCCAGAGTGATTTATCATTTCCCAAAAAACATAGAACTAGAATGACACAAAGAGAGTGAAAACAAAGGAGAAATAAGATCTATTTTGGGTCAACATGGAAGAGACATTGTGGTCTCAACACTCTGCATTGTTGCTAAAAGAAGAAACACAAGTGAAAAGAAAAATGAGAAGGAAAATAAAAGGAAAAGATTTTGGTAATCAATATAGAGGAGACATTTAGGTCTCAATGCCTTGGTAATCATCTTTAAAAGGGGAAAACACGACAAAACAAAAGGAAAAATTTTTGGGTCAACATGGAATAGACATAGGATGTCTCAATGCTTTGTGTCATCCACAAAAGGAGAACACAAAACAAAAGTGAAAAAGAAAGGGTAAAATGTATGACATATAGAAGAATGGAGGTACAAATAGAGGAAGTGCACAAAGAGAGACAAAGAGAGCATCAAACATACATTATGAGGGAACACAGTACGCACATACAATCACACCAAACAAAAGAAAAAGAAAAAGGAAAATTTAAAAGGCTAGTTAAGGAAAATGCATGTAAACCATCTAACAAGTCATCTACCTCCCAATCATGTTCAATGTATTGTGAGGGTAGTTGACTGTCTAAAGGGAGAATTGCAAGTGCCAAACTATGGGAAGTGTCAGGTTCTTCACTTGGTGTAGGAGATTTATCATTGAAGCTCATGGAAGAGGAAAATAAATAATTTAGATTTTTATGTAGGTCTCTTCATCTATTTTAGAGATCTTCTCATCATCATCATCATCATCATCATCATCGTCAAGATTAATCATGATGGGAGGACAAATGGTAATTTCCAATGAAGGATGTATCAAGAGTTGTGGTTTTTGTATCGGATCATTTTTTGTGATGGTTGTAACGTACTATCTCATGGTGGGTCAAGAGGAGGATGGTGATAAGGTATTGCTTCTATAAAAGGTGAAGGTTTATTTTTCTTTTTTTCTTTTGTTTGTGACTGACGAGCAAGGAGATGACGATGAAACCTATGCTCTCTAGCAGAGTGGCTTCATTTAATTCTATTTTGAAGTTTTTGAGGTGTAAGAACAGATTGATCCATCATAGGCTTCTTTTCTTCATGAGGAGGAGGAATGGAAGAAACCAAAGGGGATGGGGCAATCACTTTTTCTTTGGATTTATAAACATGTTTAATGCAAGGAGGCATGATAGGGTTGGTTTCATTATCTCTTGGGAATTTATATGATGAAGGTGAAGTGTTTGCTATTGGTTTCTCATGAGGTTGCATTGTTTGTTCAAGATCAAATTTCTGCTGAAGCATTGTCTCATCTAGGATAGGATTAGTGGAAGTAGATGGGGACATGTGGCAAAGATACAATTCAGCTATTTTTTTGGATTTGAACTTTTGATAGGCAATGAAAAAGAAATCTTTGCAAGGGGTTATAGGGTCCATAGGGTCAAGAAAAAAGGATTTTAAGGAAAAATTACCTTTAGAAGACAATGGATTAAAACCACTATGGTGTATAGTAAATATCTCATTGTCAAGTAGAAACTTCAAACATTTGTGAACAATTGAAGGGACAAATTTCATCAAGTGAAGCCAAGGATGACCTAGCCACAAATGAAATTGATCCTAGTGTTGGATGATTGAAAATGTTATATCCAATGTTTTAGGTCCTATCTGTAATGTGAGTATGATTGATCTGATCATAGGACATGCAAAACAAGTATGTTTTTTAATCCATGTGGTTGGGTTATCATAATCATCTTAATAAGGACCATGTAATACTAAAAATTCTTTTGTAATCAAATTCTCACCATAGGCATAATCTATTAATATCCCATTGGTGGGATTATCATAGATGTGGCCGACTATGTAAAGAGGATCATTGGGAAGCATTTTAAGTATATCATGAGAAGAAAGTAATATCAATATATTTTTTAGTTGGGCCCTTACGAGGGATAACATCTATCGTACCCACAAGTTCATGCATAGGATTAACATGGGTAACATTTGGAGTAAGATCATGTTCTTTAGTATTTGTATCAACATTCATCACATTAGTGTTTGAAGTTTCACTAGCTTTGACAAATGAAACAATGTGTTTAGGCATGGGGTTGGTAAAAATTTGCAAGTTCTAATTGGGGGTGCAATAGACTTATTGCCTTGATTATTGACACCCATAACAAAAAAATGACCAGAATCAATGAGGTCTTGATATAAGTGTTTGAGACACTTACATTGTTCTATGTCATGTCCATTTTAGCAATGAAAATGACAATAAGTATTCAGTTTAAAGGTGCGAGGTAAAGGCTTGGTAGTATCAAGTGGTTTAACTATAGGAAAAGTGATCATCTGCTATTGTAACAGTTGATTCATTATGTCATGGACAGTATCGGATAAGGGGGTAAATTGTCTCTTCAGGTCCCCATAGGTAAAGGGCACCGTTGCTTTAATAGTGGCCACTTGATTATGCATGGGTTGAGTTGGTTGTGGGGGAGGGCGATTGAACTGTAAGAAGCCTTTGATTGTTTTTAAAATTTTTTTGCATTATTTTGGTTTCTTTTTTTAGACTTCCCAGCTTGACAAGAAGTGGACTTTGAATCATGACTAGTAACCGAGTTGTGATAGTCACAAAGGGTTGTACATAAATGCATGAATGAAGGAAATTTCAGCATGGTCAATTTATCTTCAAGGTGAGTGTGCAAATTTTTGATATACATCTTTTGGAGATGTGAATTTGGAATCTTGACATCTACTTGAGCATACAATGACTAATAGCATGAAATGAAATTAGTTCCTTTTTCATGCACATTTGTTTACATCTCATTAAATTAGCCATTATCTATTTTAGAGTCATATGTACTTGGAAATGACTTATAAAGGCATCAAAAATTTCTCTAAATGGTTGAATTGAATGACTGGGTAAGTTTAAAAACCACTCAAAGGTAGTGTCCTTTAAGGTCCTAGGAAACAATTTAGCTAACAGTTTATTGTCAAGGACAAAATCACTACACAAGGTTGTATAAGCATTGACATGATTAGTAGCATCTCCTTTACCTTTGTACTTCTCAAACCTATGAATCTCAATTCCTTATGGCATCGGAGTTCTTAAGATTTCCAAAGATAAGGAGCTACTATGAACATAATATGTTGGTGGAACATTTTGATTTTGGCTTATGGTGGATATTTGTTGTTGCATAGAGGAAACAATGTTAAAGAGTTGTGTAATGAGAGGTTTAGTGTAAGTGGTATGAGGTGGGAGAGAGAATGGTGATTGAGTGTATGTAATTTTAGGACAAGTGAAGGGGACACTAATAGGGGTGTTAGGGGTGGTGGAGGATGGAACATTTGATGCAACAAAATAACTAGGAATGCTAGTCGGAATAGCGAAAGAAGGAACTTCACATGAATAACTTGTTACATGGTTGTTGTAACTTGAGGAGTGGTATATGTGGGTATGGATGCTTTGGTTGAAGGAGGAGGAATGTGAGATCCACCTTGGCTAACCATAGCATTTTCTGGTTGAGATGTTCTAGAGGGGGGAGAAGCATGTTTTTGATATATCTCAACAATTTATTTCATGAAGTCTAAGCCCTCATCACTTTTAAGAATTCGATGGATGTTGTCTATAGTAGGAATTGCAACGGTGGAAATGTTTTGAAGACACATTTTTTGTTGCAAATGTGCTAAATCCTCATGAATGTTAATGACTTTGTCTTGCGGAATGTGAGCATTTGATGTGTCAAGATACATTGTATGTGAAGGTAAAGGTGTACTAGTGGTAGTATCCATGCCTAATGCACCATTGTCCATACCAAGAGTTAGAGCTCAAGACAACATAAGGTCCACAACGAGTGTGTTATCACGGGATGCCATGAGTCAGGTACTTCATCTCACTAAAGTATTATCAATAGGGCACCAAGCACTAATACAAATACTACAAGAGGTGGGGTGGATGCAAATACAATGTGACCTATGAGAAAAATGTGAAAATAATAGAAATTCTATAAACTAAAACATAAAATAAATAACAAAGAATTGAAATACATAAATTACTCTAAAAATGACAAAAAATGTTGTGCAAAAAGTGCAACTAGACTGATTCACCCAGGGTTGTGAATGAGTCCAAGGATGAGTTTTTTGTCTTTTATTAGAAAAATTAAAGTTATTTTTTTGTGTATCAGATGCAAATGTAAATTTTTAAATTTTGTAATGTTTTAAAGTGCAAGAATGAAATCTATATTATATTTTCACTAATGCAAGTGTATAAACCCTAGGATGCAAAAACAATGCAAAGGATAATGAAAGAGCTAATGCTATGAGTCCTAGGATGTAAATGTAGATTCTAATTAGAAAGATAATGTGTTCAATATGAAGGTTCACCAAATTGAACCATAGATTTATGTGGATTGGGGATGCTATGTCTCTTTTGCACAGTTAGGGTCTTTCACCTAATGGAAAGAGAGATCCCACACCAAAAATCTAGGTGGTTCACTCAAACTAATGTATGTATGACAGAATTATGACTAAATGAAATGATCTAAATGCAAAAAATTGATGAAGTTGATTGATTATGAATGAAAAACTAATGAAATATGATTTTTTTGAAAACACAATGTGATATGGAGAAATAAACTAAAAACATGCACAAATGAACTCAAAACTTAATGAGATTGGACATAGTACACCTGGAGATGAAATTATAATGTAGGAAGATTCTAAAATATGATAGAATTCACTATGCATGACCAGTGGGACTCATTCGCCACTGATGGCGAACTAGTCCTGCTTCTGGCAAACTATCCTAAAACTAGTTTTTGAATGTTGAGAACTAAATTATGATTAAATCAACTATTCCATCCTAGTAGTGGGACTGATTCACTAATTATGGAAAATCAGTCCTCCAAAAATTTACAAATTTAGGGGTCAACTCTTTGGATCCAGATATCCACTTGTCTTCTTGTCAAGTTTGGTCGCGCCCACAAAAGGATATGAAAATCATAGTAAAACCTTTCCTGGGAATTGGAAATTCCAACAGGTGACTAATATCTCTCTATGGACATTCATTTACTTGTCAAACTAGGGGACATATACTTTAAATGGCGCAGCAAAATATATGCACTAAGAACCTATTTCGGTCAAAACTTAATAGAAATAAATACTTGAAAGGAATTCTATCTACGCTACAGGAAGGTAATGCAAAGTTCTTTTCACTCAACTATGATTTGATTAAAACAGAAACCATAATAGCTACGACTGAAACACAAATTGTGAACTGGCCTTATGCTGCAGGAACAGGCACAGGGATGGACTCCCTATGCTGCAGGAGCAATACAAGACTGAATTTGTATGAAAAATTCAAAGATGAAAGCTAACTGCTGATCAACAGAAAATAATAGCTAACTAACTAGCTATATATACTTACTAAGTGGGCCCCCTTAGCAAGCATCTACTGATTACTTAGGTGTTGAACTCAGAACTTCATCAAACTTTATTCATGAAAACAAAATGGTATACATTGCTTTGTTGATATAGCTACTAACAACAAACTTTGTCTCTTGTCAAACAGATTCTATTTTTCATTATCATACTGACTTTTACATGGTATCTGTTAACTTCCTATCACTATGCTTCTATCTTACTCTAACTATCATCTCCTTTCTCACTCATGCAGGAGGAGTACTTTATTTAGAATCAGGAGATAAACTAACTAACTAACCCTATCCAAGAAAGACATGGAAATAAAGTGTATCCCAAAATCAAGGAACAAACTTCATAAATGAATTTATGTGTTCAACCTGATCTGGAGAGAATCTAGCGCTCCACTCTTTCTGGATTGACTGTCATTAAAAATATTTCCCAACGGTTTTGGTCAAAGAGTCTTCGCCAGAGCTTCCTCGAAGTCATGTAGGAAATGGACTTTACTACAAGGCCAAGTTTGGCTGCACTCGACTCAATCATACTTCTTCAACAACCTGTGAAACATAAGGTAACAGATGCGAAAGAAAAGGTGCATGGCACATACACAATATCCATTCATTAATCACATATTTGAATTTATTTCATCATTCAAAAACTACATGTGATATACCAGTCATTTAGGGAGTCAACGGGGTAATAAATGTAGTCAAGACAACACAATAAGCTGCAGGAACATGAAAGTGTTTTGCTACAGGATATCCCCATAAAAGGTTTCAAAAGAGTTTTAAACAACCACGAATAACAAAAGTAAAGGCATTAAAAGTTCATCATAATATCCAAACTATGAGCACATTTTGGGCTCATGACTACCCCCTACTTAGCCTAATGCTGGTCCTTCAGCATTAACTTTCCTGGTGGTTTCTCTGAAATCAGTGGTTGCTGCATGACTCTGAAATGGAGTTCCAAACCTGTAATAAAATCCTCTGAAAGCTTGGCACCTTTCATACCTACGATCTTCTAAATCATCATTAAGATTTGTAGCCTGGTGAGGATAAAGGGGCCACATTAGCACAGGAGGTCTGAATGTCAATGACAACCATAGTTCAAATCTCTTTTGAAGTCCCAACTGTATATATCTGCTTGATCTTTTAAGAGCTGCTGTGAAATTTAGGGGACTATGAGGTTCAGACCTTCTTAGCCCAACAGTTAATATTTCCCACCTTTTCTCACTTCTAGTGTATGATAGTCTCCACAATGAATATGACTGTGCCTGAAATTCATCATATACATGCTTCCTGAGATCAAATATTTTCTCTTTGGCTGTAGTATTATTAATGCCATATGTTAGAGTAAACCAAGTTTTCAACATTGCATGGGGGTTTGAACTTTGAGAGCGTAATGGAACAGACTCGTTCCTTTTGGATTCCTCATATGTTTCCCATTGCTTGCCATAATTTACTTCATTTGTTGCCCATGACATAAATGATCTCAAATGGATATCACCAATATACAGAAGAGGATTCCATTCTGTTTCAAATGGAATTAAAAAGCCATGTAAATAAAATTGACACAGAGAATTTCTTAACCAATTAGGGGCTTCCTGGTATGCATCATAAAATTCTTTAGTAGTGTGAAGTATAGGATCTTGATTTTTGGAAATTCTCATTAGTTGGAACCATAAGAACTGTTCCTTAAGGCACAGAGCATAAAATCTAGGTGGTGGTCTACATTCCATAATCTCACTAGTTACTTTTAACATTTCATCCATTTTTACTTTTAACTCAAAAATTTCCTGTTTCTGACTTTCAATTTTCTTTTTCAATTTCTTCCTTTCTACCTCCCATAGACTTTGTTGCATGTCAGTCTGGGCTATGTGTCAGAAAGTCAGGGTTTGCAATGTAACTGTTTCCCAGTTAGCTTTGACATATTCTAGAAACTCAATCAAAAATGTCTTCTTATAAACAACAATGGCTTTACAAGTTGCAAGGTGAAATATAGCTTCACTAGGCACATTCAATTGTTCAGTTTGTTCCTGCTCTTGTTGCAAGATGAATTCTTGTTGCTGTAATGGAGAAGACTGTGCTTCCTCTGAGAACTAACTAGCAGCGGTAGCCAAGTCATCAAGACTTAGTAACCCTTGCTCCATTTCCTTTGTCTCAACTTGTTCCTCTTTAGGAACAAATGAACTCTGTGCAACATTCTTGGACACATTCTGAGAAACATCAAATTCAGATCCTACAGACCCCTCTGAAATTACAATAACCTCTAGTTGAGGTGAAGCAGGGGAGGTCTTACATTGTTTCCTTGCAGAAACTCTTCTTGGCAATGGTACGGCTGTAGGAGGTGTTCTGGTAGCCTTCCTTTTTCTGGTCTACTTAGAGGGCTTTGCCCTACCAGAGGATGATGGTGAACTGGTGTTAACAACAAGTGTTGCTAGAGGAGAGACGGCTGTAGGGGAAGGTTCTACAAGAGAAGAGCATTGCCTTTTTCGAGAATGAGGGTCAGACTCTAGGGTTTGTTCTGCCCCAAATGACTCACTTGCCTTTGTTTTTCCCTTCTCTCTACTAATGGAAAACCTAGTTTGTACCTAAGCAAAAGATTCTGGTGGGGGAACTGCAGGACCAGGTGCTACAGGAGTAGATGACCCTTGCCCTGTTCTACTGGTAGACACAATTTCTTTCTTCTTTTTCTCAGGCCATGGGGTGAGTACCATAGGGGGTTGTGGAATTTGCAAGCTCTTTTGGGCAACGAATTGTTGCCAGGAAAGAGGTGAGACATCTCTCAAAGAGCGTTCAATCAGTAATTTAATAAGGCCATAATGAGCAACAAAATTATCTTTCCCTTGTTGGGTTCCATGGGCACTTTGTTCTAGAAATTTTAACAGGAAATTTAGAACATTTATAACTAACCCATGCCTCATATGATTTAATAATTTGAAATGATAAGAATGCAGGTAGGAGAAACGGCCTTCACAGGTTAAATACCTGATTATATAAGTGGCATATTCTAAATAAGGAGGAGGCAATGATACCCGCTTGCATCCTTGCTAGGAAACTTCCAAAGGTCCATCAATGGGCATTGAAAACTCGGCCCTTGCAGCAGCAGCATCTGAAGAAAAATTTTCTCCAACGGCTAGAAGCCCAGTTACTTCAGCAATTCTGTTTTTAGTTGCAACAAATGTTAGACCCAACATAGTAGCTTCCCCTTCAGAAAGGGTTCTCAAAAATTCTCCAGCAACCTCCTCATCAAAAGCATTTAAACTCAAGAAGTAGTTTAACCATCCACAGAGGCTAAATGTGTGGATTGTTTGAGGATTTTGCAATAATAATTCATGAGCTACAGGCTCATGTCGCACCAGCTGACCACCCATATTCACAGTTTTCCCCTAGCTAAACTCAATTCCTTACTGAAAATTCAAATTCTCTATTTCCCTTTCTTTTCTAGTTTTTCTTCTGTCGTGCCATCGCATTTCTTTCTTTTCCAAAAATAAACTTTTTGAACAAGCAGTTTTGATTGTAATTTATAAGAAAAAAATGAAAATAAAAAGGACATGCGATCATATTTGGAAAGTACCAGAAAAATAATAAAGAAAGGTTATTGCGCAGTTGTGGCACTGGCAAAAAAATAGGTTTTAAAAGATGGATTAACCCACCCCCTACTTAGAGTATGAAATTTTTCCTCACATGTACTAAAGAATAGGCAGAGATCGGGTAATAATGACTGGTACTATCATAGCAGTAAATGAATAGAATAAAATAAATCAAATATGCGATAACAAAAGATATAGTGTATCTTTGATAATTGCATGTACGTGTGAAGAAAGATGATGGTGTCTGCATGAGTTGACAGTTGGGAATGATATCTTAAGTAAGGGTGATGTGGATGGATGAATTGGATGGGTGACATGGGCGGATGAGATGAATGAATGGATGAATGGATGGGATGGATTGATGGAAGATAAAGAAGTTAGATGGGGCAATAAATGAGAATGGAGAAAAAGGGGTTTCCTTTTAAAAAAAAAACCTTTATTATGAGCATGCTTTGCAAAATTACAGTGAAGCTGTAGGAGAAAGGCTAAAGCCTTTAGCTGCAGGAAGAGTAGCAGGAGGATCCTGAACAAACTGCTGCATGAATTATTCTTTTGAGACTGGTTTATGGTACAACTGGAGTCGGTGGCCATTAACTAGCAATTTGAAACAGACTGGATCAATTGTCACCAACTGTACAGCTCCGTTTTTTAACACATTCTCAACTTCATAGGGACCAAGCCAACGTGTTGTGAGCTTACCTTGGTTTTCTTGATATCTGGAATCATATAACAGAGCCCAATCACTAACAAAAAATTGCTTGGTTTTTATGTGTTGATCATGCCATTTCTTTCGTTGCTGTTGGACTGCTTCTGTATGCTACAGGGCAACTTTTCGCATTTCATCCAAAGCATTTAGCTGTAGGAGACGGTCCTTCTATGCTTCAGATATTTCCATATTGAGTTCAAGAGCTGTCCTCAAGGTTTTGTGCTCAAATTCTATGGGCAACATGGTTGTTTTTCCATAAAGCAGCTCAAAAGATGTAAACCCAGTTGTTGTCTTCCATGTAGTTCTGTAAGTCCAAACTGCTTCAGGAAGTCTATTGCTCCAATATTTTCTATAGAGTTGCATCGTCTTTGTTAGGATTACCTCAATTTCCTTGTTTGTTACCTCCGCCTGACCATTGGCTTGAGGGTGATAGGGGTTGGACTTCCTATGTTTGATTTTATAGTCATTCATTAGTGCAGTGATTAGATTGGATGTGAATTGAGCTCCTTGATCAGTTACAAGCTCTATGGGAACTCCAAATCTAGTGAAAATTTGTTCATACAGAAATTTAGCAACCTTGTTATCTCGAGCATGAGTCATAGCTTTTACCTCAACCTACTTTGTGACATAGTCTGTGCAAACTAAAATGTATGACTTGCCATTTGATGGTGGATCAATTGGTCCCACAAAATCCATTCCCCATTTATCAAAAGGGGTGACTATTACCTGTGGATATAGTGGCATTTCATCTGACTTAGTTGGTCTTCCCATACGTTGACATCAGTCACATTTCCTTGTATAGGCAACAACATCCTTGTGTAATGTTGGCCAGTAGTACCTTGTTGTAAGAATCTTCATTGATGTTCTCTTTGCTACAAAATTTCCCCCACATAGTTCATCATGGCAAGCATGCAATATATCATAAGTCTTATCTTCTCTTACACATCTTCGCATCACTTGATCAGGTCTGGTATAAAACAGACAATTTGCAATCCATGAAAAGTTAAGACTTTTCTCTATTAACAATTTCTTTTCTTTTGGAGAAAAGTGGGCTAGTATTTTGCTTCCTGCTAGATAATTGGCAATGTTTTCTTACCATGGTGTATGTGCAGCAATAGAAAACAAGTGTTCATTTGGGAACCTATCATCAGTGACCTCGTGTTCAATAGGTGCAGCTAATTGAAGTCTTGATAAAAAATTAGCTACAACATTAGCTCTTTCTGGTTTATCAATAATTGTAATGTCAAATTCTTGTAACAACAGGAGCCATCTTGCTAATCTACCAGAAATGGCAGGCTTGTTCATCAAATACTTGATTGCTATATGGTTAGTATGGATGAATATCTGATAACTTGTGATATAATGCCTAAATTTATTCAAAGCATACACTACTGCGAGCAAATTCCTTTTCTGTAATAGTATAGTTGAGCTCACGACCTTGAAGGTTCTTGCTGATAAAGTAGATAGCATGCTCAATTGAATTTTCTTTTTGGCTTAAGACTGCTCCTATACCAAAATAAGAGGCATCATGTATATGAAAAGGAAAATTCCATTTTGGACCTTGAAGAACAGGGGCTTTAGTAAGCAAGTCCTTTAGCTGCAGGAAGGATTTTTCCCAAGCTTCTGTCCACTTGAATTGAGAATCCTTAGTTAACAAGGCATAAAGTGGGTTGGAAATTTTACTGAAATCTTTTATAAACCTTCTATAATACCTTGCATGGCCAAGGAAACTTCTGACATCCTTTTGTTTTGCAGGAGTTTGCAAATTCAGAATAACTTCAATTTTAGCAGGGTCGACCTAAATTCCATTCTTTGAAATATGATGGCCTAGAACAATACCTTCTTCCATCATTAGAAAATATTTTTCACTGTTTAGAGACAAATTTTTCTCTCTGCACCTTTTTAATATTTTTTCTAAATTTGCCAGTGTTTCTTCAAATGTGACTCCATAGGTAGTGAAATCATCCATATAAATCTCCATACAGTCATGAGATATATCAGCAAAGATACTAATTACTACTCTCTGAAATGTTGCTGGCGCATTGCATAGACCAAAAGGAAAGACTAAGTAAGCAAATGTTCCCCATGGGTAGGTAAAAGTGGTCTTATCTTGATCTTCAGGGGTAATTTTTATTTGATTGTACCCACTGAAACCATCCAAAAAGGAAAAATATCTTTTGCCAGACAGTGAGTCTAGTACTTGGTCTACAAAAGGTAGTGGAAAGTGATCTTTTTTAGTGGCATTGTTCAACTCTCTATAATCTACACACACTCTCCATTTTCCACCTTTCTTGGGGACAATAACTAATGGAGAAACCCATTGACTATCAGAGATTGGATAAATAAAACCAACATCAAGCAACTTTTGAAGTTCATTTTTAATTATTTCTCTAAGTGTTGGATTTACTCTTCTTTGAGGTTGCCTAACTGGTAAACAATATTCTTTGATATAGATCCTATAAGTACAAACTCGAGGATCTATTCCTTGCATGTCCCCATATTCCCATGCAAAAGCTTTATGCTGATCTTGTAGCATTTTTAATAAGTCAACCTGTTGAGACTGTGATAGCTTGTTGTTGATATTCAAACAGTGACCTGGAGACAATTCTATCTGCTTAGTGAGATTACTCATAGAATCTATAGGTGATGTTTGTACCTTTTGTGGAAGCAAATTATGAAAAATTGCTGGAAGTTTAGGCAGTGAACTCTCAAAATTTGGTAGTTGCAAGAAACATTGTAGATGGCTACCATTTGGATCAGATGAACTATCCATACCAAAGTTAAACTGCAGAATTTGAAAAAGAAAAGCATCCTCATTCTGAAGTTGTGAGAATGGATCATTTTGAAGCATCATTAATTGAGCCAATGAGTTGGTTTCTTTAGTTTCTTCCCCCACATCTGGCCAAACAGGTTGGGACAAATTAGGTTGAGGTCTAGCAAGCGGATACAAAGCTAATTTTTTTGTGGACTGTCCATCAAAAATGGTCATATCTTTAGAATGACATCCTATAAAAGCATCAGCAGTTGCTAACCATGGTTTACCAAGGATAACTAGATACCCTCCTAAAGTTTCCTTAAATGATAATATTGTGAAATTAGCTGGATACTCCCAAGATTCAAGAGTGACAATTACATCTTCCACCATTCCATCAGGCTTAACTGTGGAGCTATCTGCAAGCTGCAAAACTGTAGGTGTAGACCTAATGTTTGAAATGTTCAAGGAGTCCATAGTATTCTTTGTCATGACATTAATAGCAGCACCTAAGTCAATTAAAACATTTTTTATAATTTGGCCATTTATATGTATCTGCACTACAGGACTTCCAAGGTCAATATACTTTGGGATGACTACATTTCCCAACATTATATCAGCCAATTTCCCTAAGACATGAATTGTTTGGGGATCATTTTTCTTCCATCCAGGCTTCTTCAAACAGGCCTCTTTAATAGCTTTTCCAAAAATGGGAACATCTTTAATAGCCTGAAATAAAGGGATTTGAATTAGTACATTCTTGAGCTGATCCAAAATGTCAAAAGTGGGTTCTTCCATGGATTTAAATGGAGTACTTTGCAACCTCTGAGGAAAAGGTGGTTTGTCTTGGCTTTGCAAAATAGGCTCCTTAGAAACTACATCAGTTATAGGCATATGCTCAGTAGGATTAGCAGGTGCAGTAGATTGTTCAAAGGGAGAATCTAGTATTTCAGTAATTAGAGGCAGTTTTGGAGCAAGTAAAGTGGTTCCAGACCTCAAATGGATGCCATTAACGTTTAAGGAATAAGCTTAATATTGGTTGCCTTCGGTAAGATACATAGGTTGTTGTGGCTGCTGCTATTGCTTATTATTAGGATTTGGCAATGGCTGGGCAGGCATAGGCATTTGTTTTGGAGGTCTAGTATTTGTGGCAGTTGCTGCAAGAGGTGGCATGAGGGCATGTGGTTGTGGCTGTGGAAGCTGTAGGAACCTAGGGGACTAGTTTTTCCATTGCTAAGGACCTCTCCATTGAGGATTCTATTGCCAATTACCTGGAGGTGGGGTCCATTGTCCTTGTGGCTACTCCCAACCTCCTTGAGGAGATTGCCATTGCGGGGTCTGATAATTAGGCCAACTTGGTTGAGGTGGATTCTAGGGTGGTGGTGGTCCATATGCAGGTTGTCATTGGTTATTATAGCCAAAATAAGGATTACCAAAAGTTAAAGAATCTTGAGGCATACCTTATCTTTGGGCCCATGGTCTCCTTTGTCCAACAAAGAACACTTGATCATCATCACTTTCTACTGGCTTGAAGTCAGTAGGTAGTTTCTTAGCTTCCAAATTATCCACCATCTTGCATCTACAGTCACACTTCTTCTGTCTGCGGTATGGACAAAACTCGGCCAAAACTGCCTCAACTTCCTCATGTCTCTTCTGAGCTTGCATAGTGTCCAATTGTGTAGCCATATTATTAATGATGTCCTGCTTGAAGTCAGACAACAAATTTGTTATCTCCATCCAAGAAACTCCACCAGAAGAAGACTTCCCCACTGTAGCATGATGACCCCGACCTTTCTTAACTATTGCTCGAGAGTAGTTAAGACACATTTTCTTTATATCATCCCAAGGTAGTTGGGTTATATCACCTCCTCCCATCAGGTCCAGGGCGTCTATACAGGAATCATTGATTCCCCTGAGAAAGAGTAATTTTTGAGAGTCTTCATTGAGAGTATGGTTTGAGTTCCTTTTTAGTGAAAACAAGAACCTTGAAATATAATCTTCTAGACTTTCATCCTCCTTCTGCTGAATTCAAAATATGTCCACCTTTACTGGCACTCTTACAATATTCCTTATACTTCTCAAGGAATTTCGTTTGCATGGCTGCCCAACTATCAACAACACCTCTTCCCAGACTCATGAACCATCTAAGAGCTCCCTCCTTCAAAGTGGAAGGAAATAACTTCAATTTATGAGCGTCTGAGTTGTAGTCATAACTGCGACAGAGGACATCAAACTCAAACAGAAAAGTTTCTGGGTCCTCCATAACTGGCCATAAAACTTGGGAAGCAATGAAGAGGGAATATTTTTAAGATTTTCAATATCTCACTAGGGAACAATGGGAAACTCAAACGTTGGAGGTAGATTATTTGCCATGTTTGGTTGCTGGAATAATAGGGCGAATGGATTTTCCTCAGGTTCTTCGTCAGCTAGGTTAAATGGTAGTTCAACAAATAGGTTTTTAGGGAGGAACCTTCCCAATGCGTCTCTTCTTCTTCTATGCATGCAATACGATGAATGGTGGTTTGAAAGATTTTGAAAATTTTGACTAACAAACTAAACTAATACTAAAAATGACTTCTGACAAATCCTTAGCTTGACGCCATCCCTAGCAACGGTACCAAAAATGGTCGTTCCCACAAAAGGATATGAAAATCACAGTAAAACCTTTCCTGGGAATTGGACATTCCAACAGGTGACTAATATCTCTCTATGGACGTTCATTTACTTGTCAAACTAGGGGATGTATACTTTAAATGGCGCAGCACAATATATGCAATAAGAACTTTTTTCGGTCAAAACTTAATAGAAATAAATACTTGTAAGGAATTCTATCTATGCTACAGGAAGGTAATGCAAAGTTCTTTTAAATCAACTATGATTTGATTAAAACAGAAACCATAATAGCTACAACTGAAACACAAACTGTGAATTGGCCTTATGCTGCAAGAACAGGCATGGGGATGGACTCCCTATTCTGCAGGAGCAATACAAGACTAAGTTTGTATGAAAACTTCAAAGATGAAAGCTAACTAATAATCAATAGAAAATAACAACTAACTAACTAGCTATAGATACTTACTAAGTGGGCCCCCTTAGCAAGCATCTACTGATTACGCAGGTGCTGAACTCAGAACTTCATCAAAATTTATTCATGAAAACAAAATGGTATACATTGCTTTGTTGATATAGAAACTAAGAACAAACTCTATCTCTTGTCAAACATATTCTGCTTTTCATTATCATACTGACTTTTACATGGTATTTGTTAACTTCCTATCACTATGCTTCTATCTTACTCTAACTATCATCTCCTTTCTCACTCACACAGGAGGAGTACTTTATTTAGAATCAGGAGAGCAACTAACTAACTAACCCTATCAAAGAAAGATGTGGAAATAAAGTGTATCTCAGAATCAAGGAACAAACTTCATAAATGAATTTATGCGTTCAACCTGATCCGGAGAGAATCTAGTGCTCCACTCTTTCTAGATTGACTGTCATTAAAAATCTTTCCCAACGGTTTCGGTCAAAGAGTCTTCGCCAGAGTTTCCTTGAAGTCGTGTAGGAAATGGACTTTACTGCAAGCCGGAGTTTGGCTACGCTCGACTCAATCATACTTCTTCAACAACTTGCAAAACACAAGGTAACAGATGTGAAATAAAAAGTGCATGGCACATACACAATATCCATTCATTAATCATATATTTGAATTTATTTCATCATTCAAAAACTACATGCGATATACCAGTCATTTAGGGAGTCAATGGCATAATAAATGTAGTCAAGACAACACAATAAGGTGCAGGAACATGAAAGTGTTTTGCTACAGGATATCCCCATAAAAGGTTTCAAAAGAGTTTTAAACAACCATGAATAACAAAAGTAAAGGCATTAAAAGTTCATCATAATATCCAAACTATGAGCACATTTTGGGCTCATTAGAGTTGATGAAATCAAATCTATAGAAAACGGGTTGAATGTTTTCTCCAAGCTTGAATTAGGGTTTGGTTGACTTGAATGGATTTGATGACTTTTTTACCACTTTTCAATACCTATTTCTTTGAAAAATCTACCTACAAGACCTTGAAACACACATGCTGCAAAGAGGGGGAAAATGGTTAAGGGTTAGAGTATAGGGATTTTCCTTGGTCAAATCCCACTTTGGTAATCAAAACCTTGATAAAGAAATTAAATGAAAACAAGGAAGGAATGATGAATAAATAACATGCAAGTGTCATAAACTCACCAAATCCTTGTTATTGAAGTATGAAGATATGTTAATGGCTGCTCCAAGATGCTTGATAGTTGAGCTTGATTGAATGATGCTTTGATGGATTGAATGCAAGAATGATAATTGATGATTAATGAGTGAATGAGATGAATGGGTGAATACGTGAATGAATGGGGGTTAAAATGGATGGAAAAATACTTATTTATAAACACTTATGCCCTAATTACCTAAAAATACATCACAGGTCGACATAAGGTCTTAATGAATATAAACTTGAGAGAAAATTGAATTTAATTTGAATTTTGATCCAAGAGGGACTCATTCGCCACCCATGGTGAATGGGTCCCACTCTAGGCTTGCAAGTGGGTGTTAGAAATTAAGTTGCTTTTAATGTTGTTTGTCAGGTTTGTATTAAAAAACACACTTAATTATGACATGTAAATGCATAAAGGGGTGAAATAAAGTATAAAAAAGGTGTAATTAGTGGTGACAAGCCAAGAAAAGCATGAAATCTTGTTACAAGACTATACAACACTTTGGAATCTAGGACCTGATAAGGGATGAAAAGATGATAATTAGATGAATTATAATAGGAAGAGCCTACAAAAGTGTAGAAATGTGTTACAACACTTTGCAACACCTTCACAAGATGTCATAATTTGAATATTAATGACCTAATGTGAATGCATAAGTTACATTAGAACATTAAATCAAAGAAAAATAGGTCAAGTGTCATACGAGGAAGACCTAAAAGACCATGAAGGTGTCCAATATCCATTTTTCTATTGTACAACTGTGGGGTTGATGGATTAGGGTAGAGAGGGAGGGATGGATAGAGGGAGAGATGGAGGGAGAAGTGAGATAGAGTATATAGAAGAGGAGGGAAAGTCAAAAATAGATGAGGGTTGAGGATCCAATGTAGAGGATAGAGGGTTGAGAATTGAGAGTATAGGGTTGAGGACCTATAGGGTTAAGGATTTAGGGTATTGGGTTGAGGGTATAGGGTTGAGCATATAGGGTTGAGGGTATAGTGTTGAGGGATTAGGGTTGAGGGTAGAGGTTATTGGGTTGAGGTTAGAGAGTTGAGGGTTTAAGGGTTTATTGTTTAATGGTTTATAGTTGAGGGTTTAAGGTATAGGTTTGAGGGTATATGGTTATGGATTAGTGTTGAGTGTCCAATGTATGGGTAGAGGGTATAGGATTTGAGGGTTTAGGCTTTAAAGGTTGAGGGTTGAGAATTAAAGGTCAAGGGTTTAATGTATAGGGTAGAGGGTAGAGGGTTGAGGTTTTAAGGGTTGAGGGATTAGTGTTGAGGGATTAAGGGTTGAGGATTGAGGGATTAGGGTAGAGAGTTTACTTTGGTTTAAGGGTTTAAGGGTTTAAGGGTTGAGGTTATAAGTTTGTGGGATTATGGTTGAGGGTAGAGGGTATTGGGTTGAGGGTACAGGGTACAGGGTACAGGGTACAGGGTTTAAGGGTTTAGGGTTTAAGGGTTGAGGTTGAGGGTTTAAGGTTGAGGGTAGAGGGGTATAGGGGTTTATGGTTTAGGTTTTTAGGGTTGAGGGTTGGGGATTAAGGTTTGAGGGTTTAGGGTGGGGTTTAAGGGTTTAAGGGTTGAGGGATTATGCTTGAGGGATTAGGGTTTAGGGTTTAGGGTAGATGGTAGATGGTTGAGGGTTGACGGTTTGAGGGTTTAATGGTTAAGGGATTAGTTTTAAGGGATTAGGATTGAGGGTTTAGGGTATTGGGTAGAGTGTAGAGGGTAGAGGGTTGAGTGTTGAGGGTTAAGGGTTGAGAATATAATGTTTTAAGAGTTGAGGGTATAGGGTTGAGGGATTAGGGTAGAAATTTTAAAGGTTTAGGGAGCGAGAGAGACATGAGATGGATAGATAGAGAGATATGGATAGGGTTGAGGGATTAGAGTTGAGGTTCCAATGTATAGGGTTTAGGGTAGAAGGTTTAAGTGTTTAAGGGTTTAAGAGTTGAGAGATGAGGTTTAGGGTTTAAGGGTTTAGGATTGAGGGATTAGGGTAGATGGTAGATGGTTGAGGGTTGATGGTTTAAGGGATTAATGGTTAAGGGATTAGTTTTGAGGAATTAGGGTTGAGGGTTTAGGGTATTGGGTAGAGTGTAGAGGGTAGAGGGTTGAGTGTTGAGGGTTAAGGGTTGAGAATATAATGGTTTAAGAGTTGAGGGTATAGGGTTGAGGGATTAGGGTAGAGATTTTAAAGATTTAGGGAGGGAGAGAGACATGAGACACATAGATAGAGAGACATGGATAGGGGTTGAGGGATTAGAGTTGAGGTTCCAATGTATAGGGTATAGGGTAGAGGATGCAATGTATAGGGTAGATGATTGAGAATTTAGGGTTCAAAGTTTAATGTATATTGTATATGGTAGAGGGTTGATTGTTTAAGGGTTTTAGGGTTGAGGGATTAGGGTTTAAGGGTTGAGGGTTAAGATATTATGTTTTAAGGGTTAGGGGTTGAGGGATTACAATTGAGGGATTAAGGGTTTCCAATTGAGGGTTTAGGGAATGAGGGTTGAGGGATTAAGGTTGGAGGGTGTAGGGTTTAAGGTTTGATAGATTAGGGTTGAGGGATTAAGGGTTGAGGGTTGAGGGATTATTGTTGAGGGTTTAGGGTATAGGGCTAAGAGTAGAGGGTAGAGAGTTTAAGGGTTTAGGGCTGAGATTTTAAGGGTTTAAGGGTTGAGGGTATATGGTTGAGGGATTAGGGTTAGAGAGGGAGGGATGGACGGAGGGAGATATGGAGGGAGAAGTGAGATAGAGAGAAGGAGAGAAGAGGAAGTAGGGATATAGATAGTTGAGGGTTGAGAATTGAGGGTATAGGATTGAGGACCTATAGGGTTGAGGGTTTAGGGTAATGGGTTGTGGGTATAGGGTTGACAGATTAGGGTTGAGGGTAGAGGATATTTGCTTCAGTGTAGAGGGTTTTTGGTTTAAGGGTTTAGGTTTGAGGTTTTAGGATATAGGTTTCAGGATATATGGTTGAGAGATTAGGTTTGAGGCTCCAATGTATAGGGTAGAGGGTATAGGGGTTAAGGGTTTAAGTGTTAAGGGTTTAATGTATAGGGTATAGGGTTGAGGGTTGAGGGTTTAAGGGTTGAAGGGTTGAGGGTTGAGGGTTGAGGTATTAGGGTAGATAGTTTATTTGGGTTCAAGGGTTTAAGGGTTGAGTGTATAGGGTTGAGGGTGAAAGGTTTTAAGAGTTGAGGGATGAGGTTTAGGTTTTATGGGTTAAGGGTTAAGGGATTAGAGTTGAGGGTTGAGGGTATATGGTTGAGGATCCAATGTATAGGGTAGAAGGTTGAGAATTGAGGGTTCAGGGTTTAATGTACAATGTCAAGGGTAGAGGGTTGAGGGTTTTAATGGCTTAAGGGTTTATGGGTTAGGTTTTAAGGGTTGAGGTAT